>JANBTT010000008.1:0-268214 GCA_027578915.1 Coemansia sp. RSA 1200
TCACATATCATTTGGAGGGCTGATAAGTGTCAAACGCCGATCTCCGGTCCTCACTCATTGCTCTCAGCAACAGATATCTTTGTTTCTTGGTTTTAATATTTGAAACGTAAATCTAAATGAAAGTAAAAGGGATCTGTCAAGAAGACACATTCTACTTGTAGTGCTTTGTATTCTCTTTCTTTGTCCAGCAAAAATGACTGTGTTCCTAATAAGCACTGGTTCTGCCACATACGTTGCTATAGAAACATCAGGTTGCACGCTGTAACTAAATTGCCAAGTACTGATTGAAATAATAGTGAATGATGATGAATCTGATATGGTGTTATCAGCATATGTGCTTCAATGTCTACACTTGGCAAGAAACGTCTCTTTGGGTCGATTTCCAATTGCTATAATATGTTAGCCATTTTGTGTGCACACATCTTTGTTTTGCAAAACCGACAGTTCAGCAAACCAGCAGCACCCCTCATTTACGTGTCTCGTTATCATACTGCATTCATAAAAGTCACGAGCACACTTTTTAAATGTAAAAACAGAGGACAGGGCACAAGAACCTTCTCTGCCGAAAGCCAAGGCAAGCCAAGAAAACTATCATGTTCTCACTTTTAAGTAAAAAACAGTGCCAATTTTTTTCCTTTCCTAACGCCATTTTGTGTATTTAGAGAACAAGGTTTTTCAATTGCTAAAAAGTCCCACCCCATTATCCACAGCCTCGATATTCACACAAAGGTGAAATCTTTGTTTTCTCCTTGGGAAAAGGTGTACTGCTCTTTATGACGCATTTCTCTTTTTAATCTCTGAACCAGACATTCTTTTTATTTCTCTTTCGCACCCTACATCCTTCACTAAGCAGTGCGGATTCCATTTATAACTATACCTTTGCTGTGCTTTTATTGTTTTTCTTCTTTTCGTGTCTATAAATCAATCCACTAGTTAATCAAGTCTTGCACTCCACAAATAAAAAAGAATGCCGGCCGCCTCTCTTCTATCATCAGAGGACAAGGCGGCAATCAAGGCAGCACAGCCAAGCTCCGGGCATGTAAGTTACAAGAAATGTATACAGTGCTGAATCGGCCTCCTCTTCCTTCAATCTATGAGTTCTAATTGCAAACTTATTGTTTTTGTTATATACACTGCAAAATCTGTAGAAAATCTTGGCTGCAGCGATTGCCCGTCTATTTGCGGCCCAGCCAGGACAGAACGAATGGACATATACGCACAAGCTGGGAGGACTAATTCTTGTGAAGGATGCCTCTCGCAATAAGCCCTCATTTCTACGTATTGTCAACATCAGCAGTTCCAGCCCACAAATTCTATGGGAGCAAGAGCTTTATGAGGGGTTTGAATTTGTACAGCATTCTCCATTCTTTTATACTTTCTTTGGAGATAAGTATGTTTTTGGTCTCGACTTCGTCGACGAAAAGGAATCCGCAACCTTTTCATCCAAGGTATCTCGGCGAATAGGTAAAATAGCTGGCAGGAAAGGTGAGCAGGGAGCAGCATCGCCAGCAACAGATTTGGGAGGTGCTCTAGCAGCCCATCGCAACGGCAAGGTGGCGGCTGGAAGAGGGCCTACAGCAACCCAGAAGCTTCTTAATCTTGACGATGAAAAGTACAGCAAGCTGGTAAAGTCGCTGGCTGCCTTTAACATTAATGAGGAAATGCTTGATACTCCAGCGGCAGCAAATCTTGTCAAAAAGTTCTTTGGCCAGAATGGAAATGTCGATAGCTTTATCAATTCAACAAACTGGCCACCACCTCCAGCACAAGCTCCACCACCACCACCGCAACAGCAGCAACAGCCTAGAAGGCAACAGCAGGCTCTGGATGCTGATGACGCCTCTCATGGGCCAAGAATCATTACTTCCCATGCACCGCCGGCTCCTCCGAGACGCAATGCGCCGCCACCACCGCCGCCGAGAAACAGAACGCCTCAGCCCCGCCCAGGAGTCACTGCCGCACAGACTCAGGATCGTCAGGCGCAAACAGAGATGGTTCCTGCTGCAATCTCTCCTTTGCCTCCTCCTCCACCGCCGCCGCCACCACCGCCGCCACCGCCAAGAGTTGCTCCAAAGTCTCCAGCTCTTCCTCCAAACGTGCCACCACCACCGCCTCGTCGAGCGACAAACACGCCATCGCCAGTGCACCGTTCGTCGGAAGACATGGAGCCGCCGTCTGCTGTGCCACCACCGCCTCCACCGCCTCCACCACCATATCCAGATACCACGAGACAGCAAGAGACAAGGCAACCGCCATCTCCGCCGGTGGCACCGCCTATTCCGCCACCAATGAATCCACCGACAAAGCTACCCGCACCACCACCAACGAGCCTCCAGACGCCACCAGAACTTGCACACAATGGTGGCACATCGCTACCTTCCCAATCAGCAGGCGGAGATGGGAGAGGTGCACTTTTGGCTTCTATCCGCGGTGCTGGCGGTATCGGTAGTTTGCGCAAAGTTGACAGGAGTACCCCAGACCGTGCATCTGTTAGTTCATCTCTCAATCCAAAGTCACCGAGTGGGGAAACATCGCCAGGACCAAAGGCAGATGGAAATCTTGCGAACGCTCTTGCTTCGGCTCTTGCGCAACGCAAGAACGCAATCAGAGGAGATTCGGACTCTGATACCGATGACGAGTGGTAAAAGCCACTTTATGCTTGACGTTCTTACTACTTGGAATTGTTGTTTCAGGTGACGAAAAGAGGTAGAGGCGAACTGCGGATCGAGACACAGGCGATTTATGTGCCAGAAATGTAGGAAGCTTTGGCATCTATTAAAGTTGTTACTTATTTCGCCACAATTAATGCAGGAATAATTGGACAAGGCAATTAAGAATAGCATAGTCTGCAGCACTTGTCCAGATCCCTTTATGCTCCTTCTCCACATTTTTCTCCACCATCTATGCACATCATGTTTATGGTCTTTTTGCGCCGCTACGCCCCTGTCAAGTAACATGCGTTGTATTTGCTTGTTGAAGCGTCTGAGCGTGAGCAGATGGATGGTTGGATGGTTGGTTGATTTGTTTGATTATTAAGGATGCTACCTGTATTTTTGTCCTTTTATCTTGCAACATTGGCAGATATATTCTTTGCGACATTTCTTTTCTTTGTACATTGCTATTTTGTGACGGATATTCTTACCAATCCTTTTGACGCTCTTAAACCACATGTCTATTTGAAAATAAATGAATCGCAACATACTTGCAGACTTTGTCGGAAGCCGCAGAGAGAGCGGTGGCGGGATTTCAAATATAAGCCGTACCAGAAATAACTCTGATGGCTCTCTCAGATCTATCTCCAGTATTGGTTCTGATATGGAAAAGTATCTTACCACGGTAGGTGTAGATTCTGTGTTATATTGTTTACAGTTTATTTCTCTTGTCAAGCTTATCTGCAGCATATACACACAGATTAATATGATCCATGGCTCAGCAGTATTTTTTGCTTTTTTTGTCGTTTTTGATATAGCTCAACGAGATTGAAAGAGACATTGATATAACAAGTAGAAGCGTGGATGAACTTGGCGGACTTCACGGAACACTTCTTTCAACTGCTGATGGGACAAAGGCTGAAGGTAAGACCTTGATGGTTTCATTAAGCAAGCTTGTTGAAAAAGAATGTAAAATCCAAAATTCTAATACCACTGGCGTTATGCAATTATAATTTTCTATAAAACATATAGCTGTTGCACGACAGAGGGACCAGCTAACAAGCCAAATAAATGGAGTTGTGGTAAGACTGAAAAATGAGCTGGACGCTGTTGAGCGAATGAATCGGACCACACAGCTTAGTCCAAGCGAAGAGGCAACGCGTCGAAGCCGACATTCTGTCCTTGCACGTAAATTGATGGGTGTGATTGACAAATACCGGATCTTGGAGCGCGAGTCACAAAAGAGATACCGTGCGCGTATGGAAAAACATATTAGACTAGGTATGTTGGCCAAGCAAGCAGTATATTGAGACTTCAAGTAATATTGTTCTTATTTTCCTAACACCAGATTATTATTATTACACAAGCATTTGTAGTCCGGCCAAATGCGACAGACGAGGAGGTTGCCGAGGCAGCAACAAACGAGGCTTCTCGTTCTGTGTTTGCTATGGATGTGATGTCATCCTACCAGAGCAAAGTGGCAAGACGGATGCTACGCGATGTTGAAAACAGAGACCAAGACATTCGAGAAATTAGCAATACCATTGAGGTATAGTATACTGTAATAAAACATGGTCAGCTTTGTATTATGAGTTTTTACTTGTTTATCTATGAAAAATAGTGCAAGACTAACAATATGTAATTAATCGTTACAAATGCCAACAAATACATCATTGATGTAGCTTTTGAACGGTATGTTTGTCGAGATTCAAGATCTTGTTTACCAGCAACAAGACGTTTTGGACAACATTGAGCAGGCTGTTGAAAGCACACACGAGAATGTTCAAGAAGGAAACAAAATGGTGGATCGAGCAAAGTGGTATCGAATCAAGACAAGAAAGGTAGGTTGGTTATATTTGGAAACTTTTTTACTGGTATATGCCAGATTTTTACATGCCAAATATTTTATTTACCAGGAAACATATACTGATTCAAGTAAACGATTTTGTATGCTTTTTTAATATTAAACACAATGTAGAAAATGTGGTGCTTCATATTCCTGGTTATACTGATTATAATCGGAATTGCTCTTGGAATTGCTTTGCCTGTTGCAATGTAAGTTTACAAATATTCTGTTCATTTGTAGTTTTTCATGAATATGGATGAATATGCGCAGTATTGTGATTCTAAATCATGTGCAACAATATCTTACTAAATCGTAATGGAATGCTTGTATTGCGTTTTGCAAAACAATACATTTTATAGAAACAAGAAAGGCGGAAACAGCAACAACACAAGCAGTGGCAACTCTACCAGAAGTGGAGCATAGTTTTGCAAAAAAACGACATATCCATTCGCAACATATTCAGATTCTTTTCTATTATGCACACTGATTCAGCAATATTTTTTTGTTTGTTCTATTCCAAATATAAAATAAGTTTAAAAATGAGATCCAATAGTAGTTGCAGTGGTAATTGCTTGAGCTGTTGAGCCAGAGGCGGCAGCAGCAACAGCAGCAGCAGCCATAATGATGTCGTTTTCATGATTTGAATCCTTTAAAATAGATGGATCGGGCTGTTTCTTAAATTCACCTGACGAGCACCCTTGGATCTGCTCCAACTGATAAGGAGATACAGGTGATATTGGGCGTGCTGTACATGTAGCAAGATTTTGGACTTCCTTGCCCAGTACAGAGTGAAGATGGCTGATGTTCTCAATACTATGTTGATCAAAGTGGGTGCGAGACAATGAAAGTTCACTCAATCCATGAAAGGGGATTTGAGCACTAGTGTCCATGGTCATATGACCTTGCGATCCCACAGCAAGCAGTTGTTCGGATAGCAACTGAGGTGAATGGCATGAGCTTCCGAATGGCGGCTGGTTGTTAGGGAATCCACAAATCATGGGCTGTTGTTGCTGTTGTTGTTGCTGCTGGTGATTAGGCATTGGCAGTGGATAGCCTGCAGCAACAAGGGCTCTGCGGAGATCATTAATTTCAGCTTCCATTTCCTGGATTGTTCTGCGAAGCAAGTCAATATACTCTTTTGATTTCTGCATTATAAGGACAGTCGATGGTTTAACCATATGCAGATTGGGAATTACGTCGCGAAGCTCGTATAAAACCTCGCGCTGATGATGCCTCCGCTACAATGTTGTAAAATGCAAAGTACGAACACATTGGAAAGAGATGTTTAACAGAGTTTTCCTTGAAGTGCCGGAAGCAAAAAAGGGGGTATGTTAAATATAGCGAATTCTATATTTCAAATACATCAGACATATAGTTACCTTTCTTTCAAGCTCATTGTGGTTCAGCCGCTTTTTTCTATATGGACTTTGTACGCAGTGCATATGATCGGCTTCAACAATATTAGTAAACTTTCTATAGTTCTTTTTCGTAATCAAAAATTATAATCTAAATAAACAAATCTTACTTTGGTTTTGTGGAAGACTGCATGTTTGTGACACATGCCGACAACGCGCTTGAGGTAGATGATGATGAGACAGCCATGGCTTGGTTTCTTGGCGGTTGTGTCGTATTTGATTTGGTAGCAGCTTCTGCAATGCTATTTTCAAACCCCTGCTGGTAATATTGCTGCTGGTGCTGCTGGTGCTGCTGGTGCTGCTGAAGAGGAATGTGGATTGCAGACATGGATGTCTAACTGGCCTGAATAGCAGGCACTAATTAAAGGAAATAAACTGATATGATACCTTTACTTCTATTGACATGCAGCTAGTATATGTATCTAACAGCCACAGAGTCACAATGGCAATAAAGCAAAGCAGTTTTTGTGAAAATAAAAGGCAAAAAATATTTCCAACAATTATAGAATAACTCTAATCAATTAAAGTAACCTAAAAGGGGTTTAAAGGAAAAAAAGCAGCGACTGCATGGGTACCACCTGGCAAACAAGTCGTCGTATATAAACTTTCTGTTGGGATACTAAAAAATTATAACTGAGCGATATTTTCATGTAAATGCAGATGACAGCAAAAAAATAAACATGTTTTATGCTATGGCTGCTAGAAACAAAACGATTCATTATCCCGCAATAGCATAGAGAGAACGCATGCTTACATTATTAAATAAAATTATATTATTTTGTACGTCACATAAAAGCCCTAATGTGGTCATGCCTGGCGGCACCAGCAAAAAGGAAGAGTATGTAGTGGATTGCACGCATCCAAGTTTTACAAACTGATGCTTGACCAAGCATTTTCAAAATTGTAGGTAAGATATTCACTGCAACAGTGAGGGGAGAATGTTTTACAAGACAAAAATGATACATTGTAAAAACCCATTCTGTTGAACGAGAACGTATTAGCCGCACATGGCCCAGATTAGTTGGCCTCAGCAAAAAACGTTTACCTTTTTGTTCTCCATTTCCGAAAGAAAAAACAACACTGTTTTAATTCCACAATATCCTTACATGTTCTACTTTGCTCCACATACATTCACCCTGTTTTCCGGAGGAAAAAAGATTCGACTTTTTTAAAACATTTAACAAAAACCTTAACATCCCCACACATCTAGCACCAGCATGTTAGCCTTGAAGAGTATCCAGAAATATGGTCAATCAAGATGTATCGTATTTGAACACGACCTATTCCACATGGCATCAATGAGGCTAACATCAAATAAGCAGATAATGTTATCTTTCGTCATAATAACAGTGGTAAAAAACCACATGGGCGGCTGTTGGCAGTTGCCACTTACAAACTACTTTATAAAGAGAAATAAACATTTATAAGAGTAAAAGAAAACCCTCACATAAAAGACCAAGATATCCACAGAGGAACATTCATGCTACGCGTTCGGCAGTTTCATAAAGTCCAGAGTACACGACCATCTCTTATTTTTGGTCTCTATGGATTCCTCCGCTGGACACCAGCACTTTTTGTTGGCCTCGCCCTTGGGGCAGTTCCACAATGGGCTATGGAAGTAGCCAATGTCGTCAAACCAGTGCACTTCGTCCTTCTTTAGGAACATTGCAACGCCCAGCGAGTGAACTGGCGCGTCGCCCCAGCGCTCATAAAAGAAGCCCCCAGCACGGTCAAGATAGTCAAAGTAGGCAGAGTACTGCTCAGAGCGCAGGAAATCCAGATCTCCAATCTCAAAGTTGGACCAAAAGTGACACATGTTGTATCCACCTTTGTTGTTTGTTACAAAATCCATCAGATTTTTCTCTGGAATCATGTCCTTGTTCTTGGCCATAAACTCGGTAGTAACATCCCAAAGAGTTGGAATAGTCTTGGGATACTCCTTTAGCGAAATGGTAAAGCCATACTTTTTACCATTCTCCTGCATAAACATGAACGGATCGTAGTCAATATCGCAAGCAAACTTGACGCCTGGTTCCACACGCCAGTACCACTTGAACTGGTCCATAAGTGGATGGCGATAGAAAAAGCCTGACTCATAGCGACACATATGACGGTAGCTCTCGCTCCCACCGTAGATAATCTTTTGCTCAGACATCTTCTTGCGCGCCTCAGCTGCTCGTGTTTGGTCAATATAATCAGGATACGACCAATGCTCATTAGGAATCAATCCGAAATGGCACTCGCCGCTGACAACATTTTTGATCCGCTCTTTGAATTCGTCGCTAAAGGGCTCGTTATTCACGAAGACATACGGATAGTTGTAGCGGCGGTTGAAGCGGTCCTCCAGCTGCACCAGTGTTTCGCAAAGGCTGTTGAGCTCCTTGTTACGCGTCAAGATGACAAAGGCGGCATTGGCCCTTTCGCTTGGCTGTGCAGCATCGTCAGAAAGCGGCGTCTCTTTTACATACTCGGGTGCTGTTCCGTTAGTATTGAAAGAGGTGGTAACAGTCACAGTAACAGCAGGGGGATGGGTTATTTTGGGGCCCTTCTCGGTTTCGTTGTCATCTTTAAGAGAAGGGGGTGGTCCATTTGCATCATCTGTCAGACCTGGACGACGATTCAGCTGGGAATCAATATAGGGAGAGAGCAAAAGAAAGTGGACGAGCAGCACACCGCTCACAACTATTGCCACTAGCCTCCATTTGATATTTAGCATTGCGTGCGAAATAAAGCAGAAAAGGCTGACAAACTATTGAAAAAACAGCAAGAAAAAAAAAGAAAGAGTTTAGCTTTAAAGAGAGATTGAGCAAGCCGCACAGGTTGTTCTTTGTAAGCAAAACATAATAATCACTTGTTTATTTCAGTTGGGGGGATTTTCGTGAAACCCATTCCACATTACATGTTGCTTGATTTGGCCAATTCCCTGAACAAACACAAACATTCATGTTATCTATGCGCAAAAAAATACTTCACAAAACAAAAACAGATAAAACAAGCAAAAAGAATACGGGAATCAGTGCAACTAGAGCTTCAGGCGTCGGAGGATCTCGGAGCAGATGTCTTTGTACTGCCAGGTCGGGCCAGAAACACGGCGGAATTGAAGGCCACAAAGGCCTAGGAGAGGCATTCGTACCAGGAAGATCTGGAAGCAGATGGCGGAGCCGGGAGGCGGGGACGCATCATCAGGAAGCGCAGACTCAGGATGATGGGGGGAGTCATCGCTGGCAGACTCAGCAACGCTGTGGTGGGAGTCGGACAGAGCCTCATCGTTACTGGAGGCATAGCCAGGGCTGGAGGGACGATTGGAGGGCGCGGTAAGCGATAACGATGCATTGTCGGCGCGCTTCGGACGCTTGCGGAAGCTGATCTTGCGGTCGACTCCTGGCAGACGCAGAACGCGCTTGGGGCGCACAAGCGTGCCGCCCACAGTAGAGGGGAGTTCCTGCAGATTCGTGTTGGCTGTGGTGGTGGCCATGCTGCAGGTGAAATAGCCACGCCCTTCGTGGAAGCGCAGAGGCATTGCACCTAGCACACGTAGAAGGTTGTCCCGAATAACCGATGGCGATCGTGTCGATGTGGTAGCCACAGAAAACAGCCCCTTTAGGAATACGGGCTTAAGGTACTCGTCAGCGCGTGGTGGCGCTGCCGATATGCTGCCGATGATATCGTTCGTCGAGTCATTCTCCACCACGCTGTTGCCGTTGCTGCTACTAACCGACAACTGATCGGGGTGTTTGCTTCGCCGCCGCTCCTTGTTTGAATCAGCAACAATCCCATGGCCGCGTTTCTGTGACAGTCCTTCGCACTTGGAGTCAGCTGCCGCTGGATGTCTACTCCCGCCTGTGCTTTCGTTTTGGGCGGTATCCAAAGATTCGGCCTGTAGCATATTCGGTTGCTGTGTCTCAGAAGGTGTCGGCGGCTCGGGCAGTTCGGCTATGCGCTCAGGCAGCGTAATACCACGGAGCTTAGCGCCTGAGCTGTGCGAGTGAGACCTTAGGATGTCTGGCGAGTCTTTCGTGTCCGTGACATTCACTCCTGCACTGTTTGTTGGGCCCACGGCTGATTCCGACATTTTAGTCCTGTTTATTGCTCCAGTGCTACTGTGCCGCTGAATCGTTCTGTTCGCTTTCTGGGGAGTATCTGGCGATGTCTTCTGTGGAGATTTTGACTTGGGTGCTGTGCGTTGTATGGCATTTCCAGCCGCAGCCACAGTCCTACCCACACGCCCAACGGCATGCGCATGTGTGCTGTTGTTGCCGTTGCCGTTGCTACTACTGCTGTTGCTGTTGCTGTTGCCACTGTCGCGCACAATCTCGTTCAACACACGTACTACCGTGTTTGACGAGGATCGTCCACGACGCTTACCTGCATCAAAGTCTGGGCTGGTTATCTGAGCGGCTGTGCGGTAGCTGAGCTCTGGAGTCTGGTCAAGAAGCCCAACGCCTGCGTGCTCGTCAATGTTCTCAATTTCACGCTTTGCTTTCTCCAGCAGCACCGCTCTCTCCGACTCGGTCGTGCCTGTGCGTCCTTGACGAGCCGTTGATGACTTGTGGGCTTCAGCGGGAGTATAAAGCGCACTGTCGTCAATATCGGTCCCAGTGAACATCGACGATGTTCCATCGTAGTCATTTGAAGAACGCGACACTTTGGACTCGCTGCGTGCTCGGATCCGCGCTTCTTTTGCTGCGGAACCAGTTGTATCGCCACCCACCGAATCAGGCATGGCGCGAACATGTAGAGCGTATTTAGCTTCAGACTTTTGATGCTCCTGTTCGGGTATCTCTCCGGTTTGGTTGTGGTCTATCTGAGGTGGCTGATCAGACTGTGTTCGCGAGTAAAGAGGCCGTGTGAGATACTGGCGCTTCTTAAGATCAGGTGTCTGGCCAACCGTTGCTCTACCATGATTCTCAGGCAACGAGTCGTTTGCTAATTCCGACTTGAGGTTGCTTGGCAGTTCTTCTTGGCTCAAACCTTCACCACTGAGGCCTTCCATGCCGGTGTCTGGGACTGACCGCTTACGCAGGAGTTGAGCGCTCCTTGCTGCTGACTCTGCAGCCGCTGGTGTTTCTCTGCGGCCCTGTCTGTCCACAACTCTGTCACTGACACTGCCGTCATGAACACTAATCTCCATGTACCCAGACTCATTCTTCTCTGTATGAATGATTCGCGTTGCAGAGTCCGAGAGCTGACCAGCAGTCGTCTTGGCTCCTGAACGCGCGCCCTTGACTATGACACTGAATCGTTTGAAGATGTTGCTTCGCTTTTTGCGTGTTTCTGGGAACGGATGTGGATGAGATGAACTTGTGCTGTGAGTTGCTCCGGGCAGTTCGGTGCCTTGGCGCTGCGGGTGCAGTGAAAGCGCTTTAATTGCAGCTGTAGTCTGATCAACAGTCTCACCATCTACTGCTGGCGCCATCGAGGCAGATCGAGATGCTGGCAGCGGCATTGGACTAACATCTTGTCCCTCAGCCTGTTGAGAAACCATCACCGCATCATCCATATTGGCGCTCTCAGCAAATACAGCCGCAAGATCTTTGGCAGCATCTTGAACCGCTTGTGTACTCTTTTTCTTTGCGCGTGTAGCTCTTGGTTCCGTTGCTGATCGGGCATCTTTGCCACTGTTGTCGCTGTTCTCAAGTGCAGGCTGCTCTGCAATACACTCCAGCTTCACCCACGTCTCGTTGGTCTCGACATTCGCAGGCGCACTGGCGGGCACTTCTCCGGCGGAAGCAGCCGCTGCCACCTTCTTAGTGTGTAGCACAGGCTGTGTAGCTAAAGCTGTAGGCGCTGCAGCTGCCAGCGGTTGAGAGCTAGACGGGTTGTGCTGTGCAGAGTAATGTATGGCAATCCGTAGCTCGCGCTCCTTTCTCTCCTTCACCAAAAAGTAGATGCTCAGCAGCGGATCGGTGGCTACAAGGTCGTGGTAGGCCTGCTGAATGGCCACACAGTCGGTATCTGATGGAGCAAACTTGTCATTCTTCCATATACCCACCATACCCGACGCTGGGTCAACATACATGCGTGGCGAATGCGCAGAAAGTGGAGCAGCTGGATACGCCTGCGCATTAGCTGTGCCGCTTGTACCTGCATCAGCGGTGCCCACATGTCTTCCATCGCTGAATATACGACCAGATAGCACTCGGAATTGGCTAAACTGTGACTTTTCTGGCTGTGATCCCATCTGTGACATACCCGGAGCAGCTGCCTCAACAATAGGCTTCTGGCTGGAACGGGAGAGTCCGCTGGAAATAAATGTGCTGCTGCGCTTCCAAAAGCTGGAGCGTTTACGCACAAAATCCGTACCGGCTGCTTCACCAGACTTTCCGTCCATGATGCTCTGACCATTAGCAGCGCCTTGTTCCGCGCTGTTTGCAGCAGAAATGCTTAACAGCATTGTGCTTCCATTTGAAGCATTGTTACCTTGTGGACTCGCCAATGTAGTCCCAGACGACAGACCGGCGCTGGATATCTGCGCTGTCTGTTGGAGTCCAATCCGGCTGTCGATGCGACCATCTTGTGGGGACCCTGCGTCGCTCGAGTTGGGCGCCTGCATCGACTGCACACAAAGCACATCCTTGTGTACTTGATCTCGAACTGCGTCTATATGTGGTGCTAGGTTGTCCTTGACCCAGCTTCTGTACCAGTCCTCTGTAAGCACAGACTCCAGCCCAAGACGAATCTCTTCCTCAGATCCGAACCCAAACCCAATGTACTGAGCCATCTCATGAACGACATCATGATCAATCTGGTCGCTTGAAACCAGCGGCGTGCGCTCCGGAAGATAGCTGTTGACTAGCTGATTGTCAGGATATCCTTTACATATCCAGGGATGCCGCACAACCTCGCCCATTGTAGCCCGGCGCTGAGGAGACACCACAAGAAGACGCGAGAGCAAGTGCTTACATTCAGGGCTCAGCCATGCCGGATACTCAACATGACCACGCTTTATCTTCGCATGCAATGCAGGCATCGACTGGTCATCAAACGGCACCTTTCCGCACACAAGCACATACAGCACAACGCCAAAAGACCACAGATCAACCTCGGGGCCTGTGTACGGCTGGGCATTCAAGAGTTCTGGTGCTGCAAAATACAGCGACCCACAGAACGTTGACAGCTGTGAGCGTGGTGAGTACAGATTGGAAAGTCCAAAGTCTATGAGCTTGATGTTGCCGTTGGCAGAAATCAGAATGTTCTCAATCTTGAGATCGCGGTGGACGATAGAGTTGTGGTGACAGTAGTCGATTGCAGACGCTATCTGCCGTGCAAACTTGCGCGCGTGTTTCTCCTTGAGACGCCCATGACTGATGATGTAGTCAAGCATCTGTCCGCCCGAAACCAGCTCCTGGAATATGTAGTAGTTGTTCGGTTGCACAACCACGTCATGCAGCATGCAGATATGTGGGTGATACAGAAGCCGGTTGATTGCAACTTCACGTACAATCCGGATATCCTTGTTTTCGCGCCGCTCGCGGTCCTTGGTCGTGTATCGTTCGCGCGGCTGCAAGACCCGCATTTTACGCTGAACTCGCGGCGGGATTCCAATCGCGGCCGCTAGGTCTTGACGACTCTCAAGCGCTAGCGGCACCAGCCATGTCTTCCATGGTTCTACGCTCGGATCTACTGGTCCATTGATTATCTCGCGTGCTTTGGCATGTTCGATCTGCGAGGCAAGCTTTGTTGTAGTAGTGTCAAGTCCAGTTGGAAAGTATATGGGTGCATCGGGTTGCTGGAGCGGAATGATTTTTGCAGCAACCTACACAAACAGAAGCGGAAAACAAACAAAAAACAACAACAATAACAACAGGAACAAGAGCAAAAATTAGCAGTAGTAACAAAAAGTCAAAGACAATAGCGATATCTGGAAATAGAACCTACGGACGCTGCAGTCACAATCGGCTCTAATGGATAGAATAATCGACATGTTCATGGATGGGGAGGAGACAGAAATAGAGCACGGCAATCCCCATACAACAATAACAACAACAATAACAATTGCTGTCGCCTGGAGCTCTGGCAAAAGAAAGTGAGTGCGAGTAGGTCTTTTACTTACCCTCTTGTTTGTGCGTGTGTCAAGAGCAACTTTGACTTTGCCCATACTTCCAGCGCCAATTGTCTTTGCCAGCTGGTATGGCCCTACCATGCGCCGGCTGTTGGTGGTGCTGGTGCTGATTCCGGCACGATAAGACTGCACAGCAGCCTCGTGACGTATATTACGACTAGCGTCTGCTGTTCCGCTGGTAGACGCTGTAGTACCGCCTGATGTTGCTGGTGCTGGGATAAGAGCAGGCCCTGCTCCAACACCGCCTGATGCCACTGCTGTGTCGCGAGCATTGAAAACTCGTTCATTAAGAGTTCCTGTTGCACGCTGCTGCAGATACGAGGCCTTTGCCTGTAGCCTGCCTGTCTGTTGAACATGCTGCTGATAGTTGTGGCGCTCAAGGGCCTCGCTGTGTCTTCCAGAACCGCTGGCAGAGTTTACTCTTGCAACAGGATTCAATCCTGGATGTGGGCCTAGACTAGGAACACCAGTGCCTCCGCCGGTTTCGTGTCTGGTGCTAAAGCTCATCGGGCGGATGCGGGTCTGCACGGAGTGCTCTCTATATGACCCTTCCCGAGCACTGTCGCCACTGGCATTGGCTGTAGTAGTAGTAGGAGTAGTATTAGCGGTGTTTTTGTGATAGTTGGTGCTGTTGCCAGCCGCGTCTTTTACATTGGTTTGGCGAGTAGAGGACATTGCTGGTCGTAGAGGCTGCTGAGGCTGCTGCTTTGGCAAATGTTCGCGATGTTGAGTTGACATTCCGCCAGCAGAAATCGTAGCGTCGGCCATAGCAGAAAGGAGGAAGTGAGTAGGCAGGCGGGACTGCTCTAATTTAAGCCAATTGGAATGTTGCTGAATACAGAGAAGGGAGTATGTATTACGAGGTGGAAGGAAAGGTGAACAAAAATATGGATACGGTTGTTTGGATTGAGCAGACAGTCGGCCGTGGAGATGCAAATTGCCAAAGAAAACAACTATGAACAAGAACGGAGTAAAAGTCAAAAGAAATGTGCCATAGCCAATTTAGAAAATAAAACAAAATAGAATAAGGGAGAAGGCAAAGCAGAGAATAATATTAATAACTGCAAGTCTCAACGGGTGGTGATTTATGGCTGTGAAAAGGGGGAGCTGCTGGCTATCTGGCAAGCGCATGCTCAAAGTCCCCGGAACGCAAGTGTCTGGACAGCAATGATCGCCACTGCTGGAGTTGCAACAACAACAACAAACAGCAAACAGCAAGCAAGTCCAGTTTTGCCAGCCAAAGGCGCCAGGCACTGCCTTGACAGAAAAGAATGGGAGTGGCTTCGAAAATCCCAACTCACACTTCCCGTGATGCTTGGTTGTTGCAGAGCTTTTTGTTCTGAGGACATGTGGATCCACACCTATTGGGCAGACAGAAAAAATGTGTTTTGCAGGAACTGAGCCAGCTGAAAGAGTTTCATAGCAGACCCCAGTGTTGTTCTTTTCACTTTCAGAGTTGCAAGGAGTACGGCGTTGGTCCATGAAATTTCGGTCTTCATCTCTGCTGCCTCTTACTTGGCGTGTCCTGTGTTATTCATTTTATTTCGATTCAATCTACCCATATACTCTAAAATAACCGATTCTAATGATGGCTGCAGGGCGTGATTTGCGTGGCATGCTCTTCCTTCTTGTGGCCCTTGTCGGGCTGTTTGTTGTGTGGAGAGACCTGCGTTATGACTTTAGCTTTTCCAGCGACCTGCATCAGACAGAGTTGGCGCGACGGAAAGAGGTCGTCACAACCACAATAACATCTATTGCTGTGCAAACGCAGACCGAGACCGTCACGGAGGTTGTTCAGATCAAGCAGGAGCAGACGTCAACCGAGAGGGCGAGCGCGGCCTTTGTTATTCTTACTCGCAACAAGGACCTGAAGGGGCTGCGCGAGACGCTGGCGCAACTGGAGGACCGCTTCAACCGCCGCTACAACTATCCGTATGTCTTTTTAAACAACGAGCCCTTTAGCGACGATTTTAAGGCGCGGGTCAAAAGCGTTGTCAGCGGCGAGTGCCATTTCGGATTGATTCCTAATGAGCATTGGTCGTATCCTGGCTACATCAACCAAACAAGAGCAGCCGAGGCACGTAAGGATATGATAGAGCGCAAGATCATTTATGGCGGAAAAGAGAGCTACCACCACATGTGTCGCTACGAGTCAGGCTTTTTCTATCGTCATCCGATTATGGACCAGTTCAAGTGGTACTGGCGTGTTGAGCCCGATGTCAAGTTTGCTTGCGATATTGACTACGATCCGTTCATGTTTATGCAGGAGAATGGTAAAAAGTATGGCTTTACCATTTCGATCAAAGAGGTCGCTGAGACTATTCCGACGCTGTGGAATACAACCATGCGCTTTATGAAAGAGAACAAGCATCTAATTCCAAAGAAAAATCTGATGGACTTTGTGACTGACAGCAAGGGCGGATACAACCGCTGTCACTTTTGGTCCAACTTTGAGATTGGAGATCTGGATTTCCTGCGCTCTGAGCAGTACTCTGCCTACTTTGACTATCTTGACCGTGCTGGGGGCTTCTTTTATGAGCGCTGGGGCGACGCGCCAGTTCACTCGCTGGGCGTTGCAATGTTTTTAAACAAGGACGAAGTGCACTGGTTTGACGACATTGGCTACTTCCATGGTCCATTGTGGAACTGCCCCAAGGGCGAGGCTAACAAAAAGTGCTGGTGTCTTGAAGAAGACTCTATTGAGACAAGGAACAAGGGGTGGTCGTGTACATTGAACTTTGTTGCTCTGCCTGCGCCGGATGCATAGATGACATGGTGTTTTTTTGCTATATCGTCTCTTTTATCTATTCTGGTTCTTTGCAGTCATAAAAGGCACATGGTGATTTGATTACAGTTTTGTTTTGTTTTATTTACTAGAAAGTGCGATGGGATCTAATCTCCAAGCGTAGTAGTCTTATCGATATGCATTTCCTTCTACAGCTCTGCCAATACAGTCATGATGAACGCCAATGTCAAAATAGGCAAGCTCGGAAATTTGTTGACCATTATTCCTGGTGGGGAATTTGCAGCCAATGGCGGCTGCAGCGAAGATAACAAAACAAGAAAGCAAAGACCTTTTGAGCATGACAAAAAGCAACAGCAAATGGAGGAATTCCAAGGTAGATTGGTTGATGGTAGAGGCTTCTCAGGTGGGTGCGCCATGTGGCCATCTGAATGGCGAGGCGGAGCCATTCCACATAAAGTCTTTCTAGAGTCTTGAGAGCTTGTTCTGTGTTGTGCACAGAGAACAATGGACAGCGGCAGTAACAAAAGCAAGTGGCGGCCAAAAGAGACAGACATGACGAAAAAAAAGTTAGTAGTGATCCAAATACGCAAGCATCGGCTTGAATGTTTTGATGTACTGTGAAAGCAAGAGGAAAAGACGATCTGGGCCAATCAACAGAACACACACACAGAAGAATGACGGCCCAGAAACAAGTTTTGGCCACCTTCCACGACGTCATTAGTGATATGCAAATAAGCATAGAACGAATTGGCTCTTAAAATCCCGAGATTCACACGCCCACCGCAAATCTTCTGCTTAGCAATGCCAGCACCGGGAATTTACTTATCAGTTTTCCATTTTGAATGTGTTTACATATCCCGGTGCTGGCATTGATAAGCGGAAGATTGTAGTCATTCTAGCGGACAGAAGCAGGCGACAGCAACAGGGTTAGGGAGTTGCTGTCTAGTTACAATAGAAAAGAGAAGGAGAGAAAGAATCGGCGGAGACTTTGCAGATGGTTGCTGTATGTGTATTGCATTCCACGTGAGGTGCTGTTGCATGTATTTTTCTAAAGTACAATTTATGCGAGTGGTGAAGATTTTGTCCTGAAGATGCGCTTCTATTGTTCTTGGAAATGTAATGCTCAGTTAGACAAAAGAGATGCCTGTTGCTGTTGCTTTAGAAAACACAACAGTCCTGACACAGAAGAAAATCAAATAAAGCAAAATGAATCGGTGAGAGGGACTATGGCAACATGAATGATATATAAAGGATGTCATTCTGCTACACACGGCATGGCGGCAAGGATAAAAGAAGCAGCAAGTTCTTTTTTGAGCCCTGATATCTCCTTGCACATTCGATTCTGAAAACATATTATTACCGTTTTAAAATTCCCCTATCCACCCGCAGAAGAATCAATCCAGCCTATCTAGCCGGCTACAATATTTGGCGCGCGCAAATTTTATCATCCCTATGCAACAGCAACAGCTTGGGACTCGGAAGCCCAGCTACGAGCTGGCATCTGCTCTTCAAGCCGATCTTGACGCAGAAAAAGGTGAGTTGAAGCTTACAAGGCAGCAATACCTGCTCATCCAACAGAATCAATAGTAATAGGCGCATCGATTTCACTTCTTTACCAAATCCGTACCGTAGCAGAACGCCCAATTCCAAAAGAAGAAACCCTTGCTTTTAGTGGTATCTCTGCCTTTATTGAAAAGTTGGCCATTGCCTGCTCAATCCTATCAACGTCGTCGCTTGCTGCGAGTGCGTGGACGGCAGGAATAATAAATGCATCGTCTGAGGAAAAAAAGCGGATGGATTATGGAGGTGGTTATTTTTCCATATCTGCAATGTGCTTTCCCACACATGATTCTGGTTCTGTGACTCAGTGCTTCAAAGAGCACAAAACACACAATCCCCCGTGTCTTCTTCACAGGCTGCTTGCGCAATTCAATTCTGTTTGTCTGTGCGCGGTTTGACCGCCGTTCCAATATTTTTTGTTTCCGTCGTCTTGACTTGCATGAGAAAGAATAGAAATCCCCACGGTGTATCGGACCCGTACAACCCACGCTCGCCACCCTCTTCCTCTTGTTTGCATTCTTTGCCAAGCAGGAGCAGTGTTGTATTGGTGGTTTCTACGTGTGCCAACCACATCAGTTCCACTCATCCCACTCATTGTTTTTCCCTTTCAAGCACACAAGCCGCCTCCTATGTCAGAAACACCTTATCTAGCGCAATCAAATCCCTTATTCCTTCTCTACTGATATACTCGGCAGCAAGGACAACCATTAATGACAGAGCAACTCCAGTCACAAGATAGGTGTGCTGTGCATATCTTGAGCTGTGTCGCTAGCATTCCTCTCTGTGGGCGCGTATAAAAGGCCTGCCAATGGAAGTGGGAGGAGGGGAGAAGACAGACGAGTCTGGACCTTTTCTTCAATCTCTTCTTTCTTTCTTTCTTTCTTTGGACTTTGCCTGCACTCAAATCCTTCTTGGCCACGTTTTTCTTCTCCATAGCCAATTTACTAGCTAACACACTCACACTACTCATCCACAGTGTCCGTATTATCTGCTTTTTTGCTATAACTTTGACTCAAACCTTCTGTTGTTCTGTGCCGTGTGGATTGTGATAGACGCTCTATTACATTGTTCACGCTTCTTCTCCCCCTCTCTCTTTTCTTGCAGCAGCCAAAGTGTGTAAGTTTGCGATCTTCCCCTTTCTTCTTCCGCATACGCATTAATGTATAGAGCGTCTGGGTGTTCTGATAAAGTATTGCAGAATGTTGTTCTAATGAGCGATATAATGTGCTAACCTTTATTGATGGCTTCAAAGATTCTTTTCCATATGTAGCAAACATGGCAGACGAGCCTATCCCACCCAACAACGACGAGATCGCCTCGATCTCGGCTTCAGTTGTCCCGTCCAGGCAGCACAACGGCGAAGAGTCGCCGGACATGAGCTTTGACTACCTCGAGTACAACTTCAAGTCGCTCTCGCGGCCTGCCTCGCATGATAATCTGGCCAAGCTTGCGGGCGAAAAGGCGGAGGATGTCGAGCGGCGCTTTCACATGCCAAACGAGGAGGGTATGCAGCATCTGAAGAAAACTAGCCCAGTCGTGTCAAACAAGTTCCACAAGGTACTGATAGCCAATCGTGGCGAGATTGCTATGCGTATCATGCGCACGGCTCACGAGCTTGGACTCAAGACGGTGGCGATCTATGCTTATGAGGACCGGCTGTCAATGCACCGCTACAAGGCGGACGAGTCGTACCAGATTGCACCCGAAGGCAAGCACACACCTGTAGGCGCTTATCTGGCGCAGGACGACATCATAGATATTGCGGTGAAACGCAACTGCGATGCCATTCACCCGGGCTACGGATTCCTTTCGGAAAATGCGGATTTTGCGCGCAAGGTCGAAAATGCTGGGATCAAGTGGGTTGGGCCGCGGCCCGAGACCATCGATGCGCTTGGAGACAAGGTCAAGGCGCGCAATGTGGCCAACGAGTGCGGCGTGCCTGTGGTTCCCGGGACTGACGGGCCAATCGACAACCTAGGTGATGCACAGGAGTTTTGCAATACGCATGGATTCCCAGCCATTATCAAGGCAGCTATGGGTGGCGGCGGGCGTGGGATGCGTGTTGTTCGCAGCAGCGAGGAGCTCGAGTCTGCCTTTGAGCGGGCGCGCTCAGAGGCGCTGTCAGCGTTTGGCGATGGCACGGTCTTTATTGAGCGCTTCCTCGACCGGCCAAAGCACATCGAGGTGCAGCTTCTGGGCGACGGCAAGGACAATGTCATCCATCTGTACGAGCGCGACTGCTCGGTGCAGCGGCGTCACCAGAAGGTGATTGAGATAGCGCCGGCGCCAACGCTCGATGCGGAAGTGCGCGATGCCATCCTTGCGGACGCAGTCAAGATTGCGCAGCATGTCAACTACCGCAACGCCGGCACAGCCGAGTTCCTTGTGGACGACCGCGGACATTACTTCATTGAGATCAACCCGCGTATCCAAGTCGAGCACACGGTTACCGAGGAGGTTACCGGACTGGACCTCATTTCGCTGCAGCTCCACATAGCAGCGGGATGGACTCTGCCGCAGCTCCGTTTGTCGCAGGATCGCATCGTCATCCGCGGGTTTGCCATCCAATGTCGTGTGACGACGGAGGATCCGTCGCAGGGGTTCCAGCCAGACATTGGCAAGATCGAGGTCTACCGCTCGCCAGGCGGAAACGGCGTAAGGCTGGACGGCGGGTCTGGATTCACAGGATCCATCATCACGCCGCACTACGACTCGCTTCTTGTAAAGCTGACGTGCTCGGGCGCGACGTTTGAGAAGGCCCGTCGGCGCACACTGGCATCGTTGGTGGAGTTCCGCATCAGCGGGGTGAAGACTAACATGTGGTTCCTCCAGCGACTGCTGTCGAACGAAACCTTCATCGACGGCGGATGCTGGACGACGTTTATCGACGACACGCCAACGCTCTTCACGGTGACAAAATTCCGCAACCGCGCGGCCAAGCTGCTGACGTATCTGGGCGACCTAGTGGTCAACGGATGCCGCATCCAGGGCCAAGTCACCCGGCCACTAAGCAACCTGCAGGAGCCAAGCATTCCAACGCTGACTGACGCACAGGGCAACACGATCGATGTTGCAACAGCACCACCGGCGGGGTGGCGCGATGTGCTCCTCCGCAGCGGGCCGGCAGCGTTTGCGCAAGCAATTCGGCAGCACAAGGGCACGCTTATAATGGATACGACGTGGCGCGACGCACATCAATCGCTGCTGGCGACGCGGTTGCGCACACACGACATGGAGAGGATTGCAGGCACCACTGCGCACGCGCTGGCGAATGCGTTTGCGCTCGAGATGTGGGGCGGCGCGACCTTCGATGTGGCAATGCGGTTCCTGCATGAGGACCCGTGGGACCGACTGGACCGTCTGCGGCGGCTGGTGCCCAACATTCCGTTCCAGATGCTGCTGCGCGGCGCCAACGCTGTCGGATACACGTCGTATCCGGACAACGTAGTCTACGAGTTCTGCAAGCAGGCGCGCAAGCATGGCGTCGACGTCTTCCGTGTGTTTGACTCGCTTAACTATGTGGAGAATCTCAAGCTGGGCATCGACGCGGTGCGCAGAGCTAACGGCGTCATCGAGGCGACGGTGTGCTACACTGGCGACGTGTCGGATCCGGCCAAGCACCCAAAGTACACACTCGAGTACTACTTGGATCTGGTTGACGAGCTGGTTGCGCTAGACATCCACATCCTGGGCATTAAGGACATGGCGGGTCTTCTGAAGCCACGCGCAGCGCGCATGCTTGTGGGCGCCATTCGTGCACGGCATCCAGATCTTCCCATTCACGTGCATACGCACGATACGGCGGGCGCGGGTGTTGCCAGCATGATTGCATGTGCGGAGGCCGGCGCCGACATTATCGATCTGGCCATCGACAGCATGTCTGGCGTGACGTCACAGCCATGCATGGGCGCGGTGGTGTCAGCGCTGGAGGGCTCCGACTGCGACACTGGCATTGCGCCGGAGACTGTGCGTGCGCTCAACTCGTACTGGGAGCAGACACGGCTGCTGTATTCGTGCTTTGACCCTGGAGTCAAGGCGCCCGATACGTCGGTGTACCAGCACGAGATGCCAGGTGGCCAGTACACCAACCTTCTCTTCCAAGCGCAATCGCTGGGGCTTGGATCGCGGTGGAACGACGTCAAGGATGCCTACGCGGAGGCCAACCGTATCTGTGGCGACCTTGTCAAGGTGACTCCCAGCAGCAAGGTTGTCGGCGATTTTGCGCAGTTCATGGTGTCAAACCATCTGACTGCCGACGACGTGGTCGAGCGCGCTGCCACACTGTCGTTCCCAAAGTCAGTGGTGGAGTTCTTCCAAGGCTATCTTGGCCAGCCCGTGGGCGGATTCCCCGAGAGTCTCCGTGCTGCCATTATCCGCGATGCGCCCAGAATCGACTCGCGTCCTGGAGCAACGATGGAGCCCTTCGATTTTGAGCGTCTGCGCTCCGATCTCGAGGAAAAGTGGGGCCCCGGCTCCATCCGCGACGTCGATCTCCTGTCGGCCGCGCTGTATCCGGCGGTGTTTGACGATTTCCAGGCGCAGCGCCAGAAGTATGGCAATCTGTCGCTGATTCCCACACCGCTGTTCCTCAGCCCGCTCGAGGTCAACCAGGAGATCCAAGTGCAGCTGGAGGTTGGCAAGACGCTGATTGTGCGCTACATTGCGCTGGGCCCGCTGCATGTCGATACCGCCAAGCGCGACGTCTACTTTGAGCTCAACGGTGAGCCTCGCATCGTTTCCGTTGACGATGTCTCCATCCAGCCTGAGGTCAAGACGCGCCCGCGCGCCGATCCCACGCGGAAGAACCAGCTGGGTGCACCTATGAGCGGCGCTGTGGTTGAGGTCAAGGTTGCTGTTGGCGACAAGGTCAAGGCCGGCCAGGCCATCTGCGTACTTAGCGCAATGAAGATGGAGACTGTTGTTGGCGCCCCCGCCGACGGAATCGTCGAGACTCTGGATGTTGAGCTAAACGACACCCTCAGCGCCGGCGATCTCATCTGCACTGTGGGCGGTGCTAGTGCGTAGATTACACACATTCGTCAGTATCCAAGAGGATCGGGTTCCGACGATCAAGACCGATGTTGCTGTTGATGCCGTTGTTTTATCTTTCACACTATTTTCGTAGTCTATTCATTATACCCAAGTAGGTAGCTAAAAAATAAATGAGATCATCTACCTAGTCGCCAACAGGAAAATGTGGTTCCGGATCACGCCAATCTACAGCTCGTCGTGCACGGAGCTGGAACTCTTGGTTGTAGCAAGGGCTGCAGCCTTGGCCGACGAGCCGCCCCACTTGGCATCGTCCCAGCCGCCAAACAGCGATGCAAGTGCCTCCTTTTCGCTCTCGCTGACCGAGCGGGGAAACTGGATCCAGTATGTAACGCGCACATCGCCGGCGCGCTCACGTCCAGTCTGACCACGACGAGGCATTCCCTTTCCAGCGAGTGTCTGCACAAACCCTGGCGGCGTGACGCCCTGACGGCGGAGGTCAATGTCAGACTTGCCATCGACGTGGCGAATTGTGCGATTGAAGCCAACAAGCGCATCCAGCAGTGTGACTGTCACCTCAGCGTGCAGATTGTCTCCATGGCGCTCGTATATGGCGTGGCGTTGCTGCACAAGGCGGACAACCACCGAACCGGGCTCGTGATCTGGGTGCTGGTCCCCTTCGCCTTCAAATGCAATCTCCTCGCCGTCGCGCATGCCAGGCTCAACCCTGATTGACAGAGTGTCTGCGTCGGCGTGCACGCGGGAGCCCTTGCAGCGCGGACAGGGTCTTGCCACCTTCTTTCCCTTGCCGCCGCATGCATCGCAGGTCGTCTGCATCTGCTGCACTATTCCCGGCCCCAGGATCTGCTTGACTATGCGGACGCCCGAACCGCTGCATGTGCTGCATGTCTCAATGTCGTCCGGCGACGCTGCTCCCGATCCGTCGCAGTGAGGGCAAATCATCTGCTTGGAGATATCGACCTCGATCTCGGTGCCGCCGTAGAGCTCAAGAAGCGTAACCGGCACGTTTATATGTACATCGGGACCTCGGGGCTTTGCTCGCGCCCCGCCACGACGGTCAAAGCGCACATGGCCGCCAAAGAATTGCGCAAAGATGTCGAATGGATCGTGGAACCCAGCGCCGCCGCCAGCGCCGCCCTGGTTCTTCAGACCCTCCTCGCCATAGCGGTTGTATATCTCGCGCTTCTCGTCGTCGCTGAGGACCTCGTAGGCTTCGGCAAGCTCAATGAATCTCTCGTGTGCCTTTTCGTCGCCGGGGTTCTTGTCCGGATGGTGCTTGCGTGAGAGCGTTTTGTACTGCCGCTTGATCTCCTGCGTTGAGGCCTCGCGCGATACGCCTAGGATCTTGTAGTAGTCCTTTCCGTCAGCACGCACGGCCTCAGCAAAAAGAACAGCAACGCAGAGCGCAACTGCGAGTATCAGGAATATTGCTTTGCGCAGAAGCAGGGCCATTGCGTGCGCTAAATGTACAGAATGTTGATGGACAGATTAAGGTAGCTTGTTGCTCGCACGGATGTGGGTGTATCAGCGTCTGAATTGGAGGGCTAGCAGAAAAGGCGAGAGGGCTGCTGTGGCATCTGCACAGGAGGATGAGAAATAATGGCCACACAACAGGGAGGATAAATTATAAAGGTGTTTTGGATAGAGCTCAGACGAAAAAGATCGCTTTGATAGATATGATAAACCACTTCCATTGTACCAGCAAAAGAGTATCCACCACAACACCCTTTTTTGGGTGTAGACGCGTGTGGTGGCTGCTGATTGGCCAGAGCAGAAAAAGCGACCGAGACCACCTTTGTTATTTTTGTTATTGTTTTGCAACTACTTGGCAGGAAACCGGCTCAAGCCGATCAGTCGGTCTAGGAACACTGCGAACCGGAGCTGGTTCATTCACTCACATGCGCCAGCAGCTACAGTTGCAGCAAAAGAAGCGGGCTGAGATTGACGCAGCGGCAGCAGCTGCTGCAGCACAAGAAGCCTTGGATCGAGCCGCAAGAGCCAAAGTGGGCTTGTTTGCATGGCGCACAGGAAATCAAAAACGCCAAGGACGACAATCATTCGACAAAGAAGAAAGAATCAGCCTCAGTCTCAGTCTCAGTCTCAGCCATGCTGGGCTGGGCTGAGCTGGATATATGGCCCTCTTTTCCTTCCTAAAACAGCTCGCCGATATTGGTACTCAGTTAATATACACACTACCCTTTCCTATACACACCATGCCGCCTCGCACACCATCGCCGTTCCAGCCGCAGTACACGCAGGGGCTGCGGCCATGCGACGACGGACGGCGAGGCAGCAAGCTGCCAGGATGCACAACAGGCGAGCTGCGCAGACGCATCGGCCAGGGCGAGTATCTGGTGATAATAGACGGACTGGTGTGCAAGCTCAACGGGTTTGTTGGCAAGCACCCGGGCGGCCCGCTGGCCATCCAGCACATGGTTGGGCGCGACGCAACCGATGAGGTCGCCAGCATGCATCCGCGTGAAGTGCTGGATGTGCAGGTGCCGCGGTGGGCGGTTGCGCGCTTTGTGCCTGATGCCGGCTGTGGCAAACACGCGGTATCGTTTGTTGAAGACATGCAGCTCCCGTATTCGGCGCCGCGCAGTACCAGTTTGGGCGCCAATAAGTACCCGCAGCCAGGAGCCGCAGTCTCTGGCCTGGACTACGCCGCCATCCAGCGCGATTACCGGCAACTTGGCGCACATCTTCACGCAGCTGGATTCTACCAGTGTCGATACAGCGACTACGCGTTTGAGGCGGCGCGATACACAGTGCTGTTTGCGACGGCAGTAGGGCTTGTTCTGGCGGGGCCACACAGCGCGTGGACGTATCTGGCGGCAGCCGTCAGCACAGCGATGCTGTGGCAGCAGCTGGCGTTCTTTGCACACGATCTGGGCCACAACGAGCTGACAGGGAGGCGGCGCTTTGACATGGTGCTTGGCATCTGTGTTGGCAACCTGCTGGGCGGTCTCAGTGTCGGATGGTGGAAGAAGAACCACAACACGCACCACATCGTCACCAATGATGTCGACAACGATCCCGACATCCAGCATCTGCCGTTTTTTGCAGTGTCGACACGCTTCTTTGAGAGCCGCTACTCGACCTACTACAAGCGCATCATGCACTTTGACGCTGCGGCGCGCGTGCTGGTTGCTCTTCAGGACAAGCTGTACTATCCCATCATGTGCTTTGCGCGGTACAATCTGTATGTGCAGAGCTGGAGCTATCTGGCCTTCAGCGACTTTGCGCCGTTCCGCTGGCTGGAGATTGGCTGCGTTGCGCTGTTTCTGGTCTGGTTCAGCTGGCTGGTGGCGCAGATTCCGACATGGCCACTGCGGGCGCTGTATGTGCTGGTTGCCAACTCTGTGTCTGCCATCATCCACATCCAGATCACGCTGTCGCACTTTGCCATGTCCACCGAGTCGCCGGATCCTACGCACGAGTGCTTTGCCGCGCGCCAGATCCGCACCACCATGGATGTTGCTTGTCCGCGCTGGCTCGACTGGTTCCACGGCGGCCTCCAGTTCCAGATCGAGCACCATCTGTTTCCGCGCGTACCGCGCCATCGACTGCGCGATCTGCAGCCCATGGTCAAGGCGCTCTGCCGCAAGCATCGCATGGACTTTATGGAGTTTTCGTTTGTTGACGGCAACGTCTACACCGTCCGCTGGCTGGGCGAGGTTGCCAGTCGCGTCAGCCTCTTCAACGCCCGCGAGATGCAGCACGCCGCAGAAGCCGCCGCCGCCGAAACCATCAAGCACCGCGCACTCTGAGCAAGTGCAGCCCAACTCCGTCCATAGTAGTCTCGTTTATAGTCCAATTTATACTCCCATCCAAAGCTTTAAACTATTCCAGCTCCCAGCTTAGAGCTTTCTGGCATCTGCATCTGCATCCGCATCCGCATGTGCTGGGAAAGGGGACACGCGTGGTTTGAAAACGCTTCCAGTAACAGCTGCAACAGTGATGATGATGATGGATGTTGCCAGTGGCGATCAGACATGTGGTGTTGAAAGGTCTTTTGCTTTTGCTTCTGCTTTGCTCTGCTATGCTCTGCTCTGCTCTGCTCTGCTCTGCTCTGCTCTGCTCTGCTCTGCTCGTTTCTTTATTTCTTTAGCCTTTGATATTATCTCTACTGCCTCTTTCACTACCAAATCCACGCAAACTGTTCCGGTCAACCGCTCCTGCCACAACGTAAGCTAACCACCCACCCACACGTCCTTTTCCCTTTATTCACTCACAGCAGAACAGCCCAGGTTCTGTTGCTGTCTCTTCTCCCCGGCTGTTGCTGTCTTCATCTTCATGCTGTCCTCTCTTTTCTCTCCAAGCACGGTAGGCCAAGCGCCGTGCCATTGCTGTGCAAAGAGTAAGGAACTCTTGCTCTTACGCCTTCCACCAAGTTGTAGGCGGCTTCTGGCCAAGTAGCAGAAAGCAAAGCCACAACACAGCCAGGATGACTCTGCTTGTATCGGTCCTTGCTTCAATGTTTACACGCCTGTTATTCTCTCAGATGCCTCTAATATATTGCCTGAATGCCTACAACAGCGCCTGCTCTGCAACAATGCTGTTCTGGTTCCGCCAGGTTTCTGGTCAAAAAGCCCCTCTGGCCCTCTACGCCGCACCCCACTCTTTGGCTCTCTCTCGCTCATCTACTCCTCACAGGCATTCTTTCTCCTATTAACCACCTCGTTTTCCCCCTACTCTTCCATTATTGCATTGCAACCACCCTGACACTGCAACCACTAACTTGAA
Source organism: Coemansia sp. RSA 1200 (assembly GCA_027578915.1). Lineage (NCBI taxonomy): Eukaryota > Fungi > Kickxellomycota > Kickxellomycetes > Kickxellales > Kickxellaceae > Coemansia > Coemansia sp. RSA 1200. The sequence continues at coordinate 28,037 of JANBTT010000008.1, forward strand.
GCCCCATGATCCCTAGTCTTAGCCTGTTTCTAGGACGTTCATCGCAAAAGCAGCACTCTGGTTTATTATCTGGTTCCACCGTAAAGCCTGCCCCCCATATCAGCTTCTCGCTGCTCTTTGAAGACATAAGGACAAGAGACCGCGGGCTCGCTGCTTCCAGCCAAGCTTCCCCTGCAAACAAGTCTACTGCAACAAGTCGCCGGCAACCCACCAACCGCAACTCCTCCAACAAGATGGACGAAGACCCGAATGCCAACAGGACGTTTGCTATTGTCAAACCCGATGCACTGACGCCCTTCAAATACCAGCAGATTGACGCCCTGATCAAGCTCAATGAGTTTTCTATTGCTCGCCAGAAGCTGGTCTGGTTGACCGAGGAGCTGGCTGATGCTCTGTTCCCCGACAAGGCATCCGATGCCGACCGCCAAGAGTGGCTTGACTATATAACCAGCGCACCCAGCCTTGCTCTTGAGCTTGAAAAGGTCGATGCTCCGCTTTTCTGGCAACTGACAATGGGCGCTGAGGATCCGAGCGAAACTGCTGGAAGCGACACCGACTCCATCCGCGGAATTCTTGCTGTGGATCATATCCGCAACGCCGTTGATGGGTCGCAGGAGCCCGAGGACGCTGCTAACCATTTGGCGCTGATATTCTCTGACAAGGTTCCTTCTCTGTCCTACGACAACTTTCTGATGGAGCGTGCCGACGATGCCCATGAAACACTCGCTATTATTAAGCCTGACGTTGCTGACAGCGAGGCTCAGGTTTTGCAGATTACCAGGCGGATCACTGCACGCGGATACACCATCAAGGATCGCGTCGAAATCACGCTCTCGCGAGCACAAGCACAGGCATTCTACGCAGAGCATCAAGACAAGCCGTTCTTTGACAGTCTTGTGGATTTCATGACCAGCGGCCCGGTTATTGCTCTCTCGCTTGATGGCGACGACGTCATCCGCGGCTGGCGGATGATGGCTGGCCAAACCGATCCCGATGAGGCCCGTGCGCAGACCCCGCAATCAATCCGGGCCTTGTTTGGATCAAAGTGCCCTAGAAACGCAGTTCACGGCAGCGATTCCGCAGAGTCTGCTGAGCGTGAGCTGGCCTTTTTCTTCTCTCCAAGAATCCAGCCCGAAAAAGAAATTCCCAGCGCTAAAGAAGAGCCGTCGCCAGTGCATGCCGAAGAGATTGTCACGCAGGACGACGACGTATCTACACAGATGGGTGAAGATATCAGCGCTATCGTTGGAGGAGACAACACAGAAGCTGATACTGAAGCCGGTATTTCACGTCCTTTATCTGGCGAGAAGAAAAAGAAAAAGCAAAAGAAGCGCCGCAACAAGCGCAAGCAGACTGTCTCTTCGAATTCGGCTGGCCTAGCAGCCGACCCATCGTCCACGCGCGATGCGACAAATGCATCCGATGAAAGCGATGAGGATAAGTCACCGTCACCTACACAACAGTCTTCAGCCCAGGTCCAAGCTGGATCCGACCATACCTCTGTAGAAAAAGTCAGTGCAGAGGAAGTGGACGAGATGGAGGCTGAATTGCCAGCCAACGAAGTAGGCACTGCCAGCGAGATAGTCATCCAATCTGATGCCCCAAGCAACAGCATCAACAACAAGGACAGTAACAATGCGGTTGAGAGCTCAGTCATGGAGCTTGCCGTTCCATCTGACCCTACGAACGAGCGCACTTTTGGGCTGATTAAGCCGGATGCGTACCCACGGTATCGGAAGCAATTGATCAGCCATATAATAGAGAAGGGCCTCATCGTGGTTGCGCAGGAGGAGGTTGTGCTTACTCGCGATGCTGCTGAGCGCATCTACGATGGAATAAAGACATTTCCCGTGTTCCCCCGGGTCATTGACTTTGTGACTAGCGGACCAGTTCTGGCACTGGTTCTGGAAGGGGCCAACGCTGTCTCTGTCTGGCGTGGACTTGTCGGCCCCAGCCATCCAAGGACTGCAAGATTTGAGGACTGCAACAGCATGCGGGCAAAGTATGGTCACGACGGTCAGAAAAATGCCGTTCACGCTAGCAAGGATCTCGAGGAAGCACGTTCCTCGATAAAGACAGTGTTCTACGATCTGCTGGGTGGCAGATTTACCACGTTGCAGGCCGGTGACGATCCGCTAAATGTGGTGCCAAGTGCAGAGAAAGATGAGCAGATTTCAATTGGCAACAAAGACCCAGAAGCCCTAGAGTCTGGAAAAACATCTGACAATTCTGCGGATCAGCCGGCTGAACCCCAAACCGGATCCGTCTCCGAAAAGAGCTCTGACCAAGGCATTGAGAAGCCTGTGAACGAGATAAATGTTGAGACTTCGGAAGATGCACCTGGCGCTGCTGATTCTCTTCAAGAAGAAACTTCTGTTGTTGACACAGGTGCTACTCCACTTGTCGAAAATATGGACAACGGTTCTGTTGATGGCACAAAGCCGACAGTGGCTGCAATAGCGACAGCAAACGTGGAGTCGAATGGCGATGTGTCCACCAACGAAGACGAAAACAGCACCGAAAAGACCAATTTGAAGGACGAAAGGTCTGTGTCGTCAACGGCTTCCTTGGCCGACTCGCCTCAAAGCAAGTCCACATCAGTTTCCGAGAAGCAGTCGTCCTTTGGCAGCAGGCTTGCTTCGTCGCCGTTTCTGAAGGCAGACCGCCAAGTAACCCAAGATCAGTCAGCTACAAAAAGAGTTGGTAAAATTAAGTCACCCTTCCTCGGCAGTGAGCGCGCTGAGCCCGTTGACTCTTCGCCGCCAAGCAGTGTACCAAAGAGTATCCGCTCTAGCCCACAGACAAGTCTTGCAACAGTCAACTCGGAGGCAGCGCACGACACAAAGAATGCTCCTGCAGTAGCAGAAAGGAAGGAAAAGGAGGAAAAGACTGATGCCACGGCTAAGAGCGACGGGAATACGGACGATGCTCCAGATTGTGCAAACATTGTTGGTCTGAACATTGTCGAGTCAAGTGTGCCGAGTGGCAAGACTGAAGAGCCGGTGTGTGAGGATGATTCAAAATGCGATGGTAAAACTGACAAAGATCTGGAAAAACAATCCAGTACGAGCACAACAGACGAGTCGCTTAAGGAGACCGATGCACAGCCCCAGAATCAGCCAAGGAGCAATGGGGCCGTGGACGAGAAGCCCAAGCCACCTCAGACAAATGAACCAGCTCAGAGTACTGCGAAGCCTGTGCCTGCAAGACCAGTTCAGCGGACCCAACCGGCAACCTCTACGGTTCAAAGGGCGGCGCACAAGACATCCACGCAGGGCTCGTCGGACACGGCGCCAGCAGCCTCCAGAGGACTGGCATTGCGCCGCACCGCTCTTGGACAGGCAGCAGCCAAAGCCAAAGCCACATCCACAACAACGACATCAACAACAACACGACCGGCAAGGGCTGCAGCCAGCGCATTGGGCAACGAAGCAAAGCTATCTGCAGGGTCCGCCAGAAAGCTGCCCCCACCATCGCAGCCGGTTCCGGTGGCCAGCGCAAAGACATCAGGATCCACCTCGCCATCGTCCTCGTCATATGTGAAACCATCCGCAACCGCGCCAGCAAGACCTAGAGTCGTTGCTCGTTCGGTTTCTGTAAAGATGCCAGTGTCCTCGCGACAGCCACCAACGGCGGCACGCACATGCGTTACGCCCGGCGATGCTGGGTCGAAGAAGGGCATCGAAAATAGCACATCTAATGGTCCACCACCCAGGAGAGCAGCGTCTATCACGCGTGCACCAGCACAAACATCAAAGACTCTTGTTGTGGCAGCCCGGCCCAGGGTAGCTCCGTCATCAACGGCTGCATCGGTCACTGCTACTAAGTCTGCAGCCGTAAGCAGCACGCCAGCAGCAAGGACACCAGGCGCTTCGCTATCGACACCCAGACGTGCAATTGCTCAAGAATCAACCGCTGCTTCGAGCACTACGCCCGCCGTCTCTCGTTCTCGTGCTGCGCCTGCTCAGCCGCAAACAGCATCCAGCGCAGTGTCGTCTCGCACATCAACCCCACGGCCGATGCTAACAAGGCCAACTGCCCCAGCAGTGAGTGTAGCTTCAACTGCATCATCGCGCGCCAGAGCGGCTAAAGCGGCAGAAGCTAGAGCAGCTGAAGCAAAAGCCGTACAGACAAGAACTTCCAACTCTGAACGAACTGCTGCCGGTGTCCGCCAGGCACCAGCATTGGCGCATCGGGTGTCGCGCACATCGACAACCACAACAGCCCGTCCGGTAGCCAAGACATTGTCGTCCACGGGATCTTTTGCCAGGCGAACGGCTGCCAGCAGCGCACGTGCTGCAATCCCAGCAGCAACATCTACTACAGCAGCAACTACAGCTGAAGCCAAGGCTGGGAAGCCATTGAAGGCAGTCAAAGATGACCCAAAGGACTATCCTGTGCTGGATGAAACGCCGCAAGCGGGAATCGAGAAAGAGCCAGAGGTGGAGGATGTTGTAACCCCCGAGGCTAACGAAAGGGTGGTTGTTGCCCAGTCCAGCAACTAGCAAAAAAACAGTAGACCATTTTGCATTCTGTTGACCCGGATGCCAGCTGGTGGAGATTTCGTCGCGCTGCAAAGAAACGAACCCCCTTAGTATTCTTTAACCATCGGCCAGTTACCTAACAAAATCCATCGCCTACCGGATATGCTGAATGTGCAGGCGTCTTTTGATAGAATTTCTTTCGCACAGACCACGTGCCGTCTTTGTGTGATGTGCCAGCAAAGGGAAAGTTCGGTTCCAGTTTTTTGTGCTTCTTTGCTGGGTGTGCCACTGTCTTCTTTTCTCTTTCTTCTTTTCGCTTTAGCTCTTTTTTTTTTTTTTCTTCTAAATTCACAATCTTTTTTCCACGTAATTTCCCTTTAAAACACACCGCTTCCGTCACCAGTCTCCTCTGGGCCACGCAGAACACATGCTTCTCCTTCCCTTTGACCCTGCGGTCTGCAAGGAGGCACCATCGCCACACAACACAATTCTAACCACATTACTTTGCATTGGCACCTTTCTGTCGTATCTTCCACAGCATATCAAGATTGTCAGTCGGCGGTCGAGCGATGGCATTAGCCCTTTCTTTATCTTGCTTGGAGCCGCAGGCGCAGGATCCAACATTACAAACATGGTACTTTTGCAGTTTGTAGCGCTGCAGTGTTGCACTGTCCAAACGTTTGGGGTTTGTGTGGCTAGTCTGCTGGGAATAGTGCAGGTCTTTATCCAGAGCTCAATGTTCTATATCACATTTGTTCTGTACATGTCGTTTTTTCCACGTGAGAACAAGTACAAAGCGGGCAGCAGCATAGAGAACACAGCATCAGCGTCAGCATCAGCAACACCCTCATTACCAGCGGACGGCGCCGGCGAGAGCCAGCCGCTACTGTTGCCTAGCACAGCAAAGCAACCTACGGTTGAGTGGCAGACGGCGCTCTGGGTAGCAGCGGCTGTTGCCACCCACGGACTGGTCTGCATTCTGATGAGTACGATGCTGGTGGTGCTGGTTGGGCCATACGCGGCGCCCACACGCACCTGGGCCAGTCTTCTTGGGCTGTTTAGCTTGTGTCTGACATGCATCCAGTTTCTGCCTCAGATTCTCAAGACATGGCGGTCGGGTGTTGTTGGTGCTCTCAGCATTCCAATGATGCTGATGCAGACACCCGGTGGCTTCCTGTTTTCCTACTCCATTGCCGTCCGCCCTGGCGTTAACTGGTCTAGCTGGATCTCAACATTTGTTGCTGCAACGCTTCAGGGTGTGCTGCTTATAATCTGCCTAGTGTTTGATGCCCGCGAAAAGAGACAGCATGCGCTACTTGTTGGAAGCCCAGTCGGCCATACAGCGCAGCCCGAGGAGCAAGCCTCTTCGTCACCATCCCAGCCGTTGCTCTCTTAACATCAATCCAATTACATCCCACATTCTTTACAACTCAATTATCACGTGCTATTTTTTGTTTTTTGTTTTTCTTCCATTACAATTTTTTAGTAAACACCGAGTTCACAAAAATTTCTCTTTCCACTGTGATGTTTTTCTAACGAATTTGAACCCTTTACAAACCGTCTTTATTTCTTTTCTTTTTTTGCTCTTTCTTTTCTAGGAAGCCGCGTCTTTTTATTGCTATTTAAACCTCGAACTTTTCTCTACTATTTAAAGAAAATGCCAAAATGCATGCTACACTGTTCCACTTCTTTAGCTGTGTATTTTGGCACTGCAATTCACGACTGTTGCGATGGAAATCCATAGGCATGCTAATATGCGTAGTGTGTATTTCGGTGGGCTGTTTGCCGGTCGTTGACGCAGCGAGCCCTGCTAATTTTCATAAATCTACCCCACAAACCCCCCAATTTGACTTTCTTGCCGACATGAAACGCACAAATGAAGCAGAAAGCGACCACCGCAACTTTATGACGCCAGAATTTCGCGATTTTTGCATTAAAACGCGCGAACACATTGTTAGCTGCGCCCTATTTTTGATTCTTTTTGTTTGCACATATGCTCTTGTTTACCGTGCGTGCGCGCTTCCGCAGCAACAACAGCGACAACAGAACCACCAGCATACATTGTCCAATGTAAACTCTGCAAGGCCGCTTTCTGGAAAGGACCGACGTGGCACACGCTATTTGATATTCCCGTACTCTTCGACATTTCGTTCACGCCAGATTTCTCTGGTTATCTCGTCCGCTGGTCTTGCCTCTGCTTGCATGACTGCAATATTGCTTGCCGTGACTGTTGCTCTTGCTAATGCTATGGAGCATGGTGATCCGCACAGTCTAACGTCTTGGCGCACATGGCTTTTGCCTTCATCACTTCTTGCACCTGGCGAAGGTCAAACAGCTAATAGCCAAAACAGCCGTCTTACTGATGCTGTTGGTTCTAGTTTGGGCGGTCCCCAGATGGCGCATGATTTTCCACCTTTTCTTCGACGCCTCTGGCTCTACCAGTCGGTTATTTCTGTCAGCACAGCCACAGTTATTCTCCCTATTGGCATTCTGTTTGAGCGTACGTCGCGGAAGGAATCTTCGTTGCATCGCTTGGCTTTGGCATGTATTCGTTGGATGATGTGTGCTTCGTTGGTTCTTGTTGTATGGGAGTCGGCTTGCCAGAGGATTGTTTATTTGCAAGCACTTGGCTTATTCCGTCCACTTTCAACCGGCGGTGCCACTATACGCTACTCTGTATATCACGCGATCTGTATTTTTGTGTCCCTGCCAATAGTTCTTGCAATTGTTCCTCGCGGAACATGGGCACTGTTTAGCTGGATCAAGTGCTGCGTTGCTGAGAAACACGAGCTAGCATTTGTGGCGCAGATAAGATACCGCAAGCTTAAACACGAGAAATCTAGGATCGAACGCCAGCTGCAGAAAGCCATTGGGTCGTGGAAATGGGAGAGCTTTAGGGAGGCTAGCGAGGCATGGGCGTTTGACGACTTTGGCGACATTGAGGCAGACGAGCCCCCCATGTTGCGATCTCCTCCAGCTTCGCTTAGCCGCAACAGTATCTCGGATCTTCCGCCAGTGCATCCTGGACTTCCACCCAAAATGGACGCTGCTGCTGCTGCCCGTCCTTTCAGGACTGTTGGCCATAGCCATACGCGCATATCAGCGAGGCCTAGGATTTCGAAAGCGGGTGGGTCTCCAAATTTAGCTGCTTTTCAGCCTCCTGATGTTGCAATGGACTTTGCTCCTTCATTTCACCAGGCCAGCACACAGATCTCCCCTAAGCTGACGTCAGCCAGTATGTTTTTCCACCAGCCGGATGACTCGGATTCTAGCGATGATGGAGTTCGGAGCTACAGATCAAGTAGGACTGCACAGCAAGCACACAGAAAGCGCCGGTCTGAGCGTGAACGAGCGATGAAACAGCTATCCCGTCAGATAAAAAAATACCATGCTCAGCTTCTATTCATTAGCGAAGATATGAGGAGTCTAAACGAGAGCGAAATTCTTGACATGGTCGATAATAACGCCTTAACTGGCTATAATAGCAGTAGCACTGCCCGTAGTAGCAGAGCACCCAAGCGCGCTACATTGATGTCGTTTGTTGAAAGTGCATCTTCGGTTTTGGTGACTGTTGCAGCGTCGTTATGTTGGCTGCTGGTTGTACTCCAGGTGGGTCGTGGCGCACTTTGTGCGATTTTTGTTGGTGAGCCGGACCTAACACACAACTTTACCTACTTTATCCCTGCTTTGTTCCAAGAGAGCAACAATGGGGTGGATTCTACAGCTGGGTTTGGCACTGAATTTGCAGCTCATCTTGATATACCACATGCGGGAAATACCATTTGGCAACACGCTTTGACACCGCTTTTGGTTACATTCTGCCAGATGGTTTCGAGCACACTTCTCTTTGTAGTTGTCATGTTTGGCGTGCTATCCATGGGATCGTCTGTTGAGGATTCTGTGCATCCGCTGCGTTTTCTGGTTGCGTCGTACTCAGGCAGTCTGTTGCGAGCTCGCCAGTGGCATTGGCTGCCGTATTTTCTTCTGTCCAAGTCCGTACTTGGTCACATTGATTCCACGCGTGCTGTTGTGCACTTTGCTTCAAATAACCAACTTGGACCTGTGGCAGGAAATACCTCGCGTGTTTTCTTTTCGTCAAGCAGCGATCTAACCAGCTTCTACCAGGGCCTGCTTCGCCAGACTGCCGATGGTCCAGCAGTGCCAACAACGTTGATGCCAGGGGGAATACTGCCTGAGAGCTTTTTGAAATCAAAGATGTGGGGCAGACGAGTCTTCCTTCTTTTTGCTGGCAAAGCTCATGCCAGCAACCAGACTGAAGACAGTAAAGGGGTTAAGGCTTTGGCGTCGCCAAGAGTCTCGCAAAAAGTCTCAACTAAACAGCTACTCGCTTATGCGTGGATAGTCTGTGGTCTGTCAATGACCTGGCCTAGCGTTCTCCGAACCACAGGGCTTATATCTGAGCGAGCCTACATTCTTCCTATTGCGTCAATGGTGCAGCCCTTGTGGGTGCAGTACAATAACGAGCAGGATTTTTCTGCTGGTGCTGCTAGTATACCGGTTGACGATGCTGCCGAGCTCGATGAGGGGATTGTTGGGCTCTTGGCTACTCCTGCCCTGCAAACCGACGAAGCCGTTGCCAGAGAGTGCACCTTTGATCTTTGCTTAGCAGAAAATGCAGCTGATGGCTTGCCCCGCGACGTCCTTGCAAACGACAAGACCTTATTTTGTGATAAAAAGTATGGTGGCCAGCTTAATGCTGCTGCTGGTACTAACTCTGGGGCGTGTCCGCGAAATACACTCTACAACGATGTTCAGCCCAGCTCAATGCACTGGCCGCTTGAATCATGGCTGACTTTGAATAAGACAAGCGAGGCTTTGGCTGGGACCACTGACGACCCAGCACCTGCTACCCAAATGGCATTCGAACGCAAGGTCTCACGAAAACAGCTCCATCAGTCGTTGTCTGCCGACACGCTGCAGCGCAGACTGGCTAGATGGTGTGTCAGACTAGCTTGCCAAATAACGCCCCACGCTTGTATATCGACTGGATATATTGTGTGGTGGTTATCGCCAGACCTTATTGTGCCCATATCGCCCGTTACAGTCGATATGCAACTCGGATATCAGCTGCCATCGTCATCTGGCTGGAACCGTGCACTGGTTTTGCAGCCTTCTGCGTTTTCGGAATGGTACGGGATGCTTCGTCGTTTGGAAAGAGGAAGCGTATGGCTTCCCCATGCGGACGATGGGACGCCGCTTAGACTACAGCGTCAAGCCAGACCACCCAGCGTTGACAGCAAAGTGCCCGGCCAGTGCGTGAAGCAGCATCGTTTGTTTGAGAATAGCCAGATAATTCCAGCGGTGCGAAGGTGGATCCAGATGACACTTGAGGCTGGAATGCACGGGCTACGTGTGGCCAGCCTACAGCTCAGGGAATTTCTTTCGGTCCTGGTACGGCAGATGTGGTCGGCAGGTGTTCTGTTTGTTCGCATAGCTGTTAGCTCTGTTATCAGCAGTATCCAGGGCACGAGGACTGGGGCTGTGGTGACAACAGCTGTTAATATCCTGTCGTGTGTTGCTTCGGGAGTCGTGTTTATAGTTGGCGGCATCTGGACAGCGGTTCTGTGTCCTCTCTGGCACTACTTGTTGCTTGTTGCTGAAATTACTTTTGGCTGTGTGGCTCTTGCTGCTTCGTGCGTTGCCTCTGCTGCGGTGAGCATCCTTGGGTCAATGTCTCTCCCGGAAAAGGAACTGGGAGTATCACAGACTGGGATGGTCGGCGTAGCTTCACCTCTCTTTGTAGGCGAGTACTGGGATTCGGTGGCTGGCTACGGAGGCAATCCGGCGCTTCAGCGACTGCGTCCCGAGTTGTGGCCGCATGTGGTTGCAAACAGCGCAGATACCACAGTAGTCCTGAATGACGCAATGGCTCAGCCACAGCACCCGGCATTGGATCTGCACAAGGACCAGCAGGCGGGTGGCGGCCATAGCGCTGACGTAGCTGGTGGCGGCTCTAGGACAGCATCCACACCTGCTAGCTGGATCATTACTGCTGAGAAGGGCCTTGCCAGCGAGGACGGCAGCGGCAGTAGTATTGGCGCTGCTGGTGCAGGCAAGCAAGAGCGCGAACGCAGTGCAGCACCGGACCCAGCTCAGACACGGCGGAGTCGCAAGGCGTGGACAACGCTCGACTGGCTGCTGGCCGCGTATCGAGCGGCATTGAGCATCCTTGCATTCAGAACCGTATTCCAGCCGTCACGATCGTCCAGAATGTTTGTTGTTTAAGCATTTGCAGCAGCGGTCTTGGCAATGGAGACCAAGGATGGAGTCTCATGCGGTCTTGCATGCCACACTGAAAACAGTGGGAAAAGCTTCACTGTGTGGCAGATTTTAATTTACAGAATAATAAAGCGAGAGCCTTTCTCTGTCCGCGCTGCTTGCCTTGTGTTTTCCCTTTTTCTACTTTATTGCGTTCCGTTTTTATAGATACTCTTCTACTGTAAATAAAATACAAGGGACAATTTGTTGCTTCTTGTGAGTTGTTCTTCATAAATAATCTCTCAACGCCAACCTCCTTCTTTTGATATTAATGCCTCAAGAAGTTTAGAACCGGCTTTAGCTCTTCTTTTCTTGGCAGGACATTCATTCGAGTGTGCTCTGTGTTTTCTATTTAGCTCTCTCTAGCACAAAATGGACGTTTCGGCCGTAGCCACCACGGTTCTGTCGGCGGCAGTGGGCCAGGAGTCGCTATCAAATCTAGCCGAACTTGTTGGGAGTTTGACAGACAGTACAGCAGCGTCTGAAGCGACGCCAGAGATGGTATATGAGCTGCTTGTCACCACAACTACCACCAGCCCGCCTGAAGATGGGCCCGACGACACCGAGGAGCCGCCACCCGAGGACGAGGAGAAGGTGTCTTCGCAGGCACTGCTTATTCTTGTTTCGCTGCTTATTGCAGCACTACTCACCTCCTACTATCTGCAGCGGTGGAGGATACGCACTGTGCATGAAACGGTGCTGTCGATTTTTGCTGGCATGGTTGTTGGGCTTGTGCTGAGGTTCAGTACCGGCAGCTACATCAAGCGAATAGTCACATTTGACCACACCATATTCTTCAATATGCTTCTGCCTCCAATTATCCTCAACTGCGGGTACAACCTACAAAAGACGTCGGTGGCGCGGAATATCCCGTCAGTGCTAACGTTTGCATTCATCGGAACAGCAATAAGTGCAATTGTCATAGGCGTTCTGGTCCAAATATACTCGTTCACTGGCATAGAGAGTATAGGATTTAGCTTCCTGGACTCGCTTATCCTGGGGACAATTCTGTCAGCAACGGATCCAGTCACAATCCTGGCGGTCTTTGAGCAGCTGCGCGTGGACCCAAAGCTGTTCTCGATCATCTTTGGCGAGACTGTTTTCAACGACGCAGTGGCAATAGTGATGTTTGAAACGCTGAGCATGCTGAGATCTTCAGGCCAGGGGCTGACATTCGGAGCGCTTCCAGGAATGTTGACATCGTTTATGTTTGTGTTTTCGGCGTCGCTGCTGGTGGGCGTGGCAATGGGTGTGCTGATGGCGCTGCTGTGCAAGCACACGCGGCTATACGAGTATGCGTCAATTGAGGCATCGCTGGTGATGCTGCTGGCATACCAGTCGTATCTGTTCTCCAACGCAATCAAGCTCTCTGGTATCGTGTCTCTTCTCTTCTGTGCGGCGACCATGCGCCAGTACGCCTACAAGTCGCTGTCAAAGAAGAGCAAGCGAGCCACGCGCTACATATTCCACCTTCTGTCGGGGCTGGCCGAGAACTTTGTCTTTATCTATCTCGGCATATCGCTGTTTACATCTACCGAGCTGCGCTTCCGCCCGGTGTTTATCATCTTTGTGATGGTATCGACATGCATCTCGCGATACTCGGCGATCTTTCCGCTATCACGCGTGCTGAATGCAATATTCAAGTTCCGCCACCCGATGGCTCCATCGTCAGCACAGCCTGTGACCCACGAGGAACAGACCATGCTGTTCTGGGCTGGACTGCGTGGTGCTGTTGCTGTGGCGCTTGCAAGCGAGGTCTCTGGCGATAACGGCACTCTGTTGCGAACCACAGTTCTATGCGTTGTTGTTCTCAGCGTTGCCATATTCGGCGGAACAACGCCAAAGGTGGTTGAGTTGCTTGGGATCCGGACGGGCGTGCCCCAGCCCGACTCTTCAGACGAGGAGGATGAAGGCGGTAATCCCGACGACACAGCAAGCGACGGATACGCCTACGACAGCTACAGTCCCAGCAGCGATGGCGGCGGTGGTCGCAGGCCGGTGATTGACCTGAGCTCTCGCCAGACATGGACCCCAAAGGCAAACACAAGCAGCAGCCGTACGATGCGATCCACTGGCGCGTATCAGCAGACGGATAGCCACCAGGCGGCAATTGACATGCCTGACGACTTGTCAGCGGATCCACCCGCAGGCAGCGCTTTCCAGGACATTCAGGACGAGCAGCACCAGCACCAGCAGCCTCCACAGACAGCCCCGGCTTCTCTAGGACACATCCCGCGGCCATTCAGGTACTTGTCCTCGTTGAACGAGACGGGTGAGTCATGGCTTGCCCGTATTAAAAACAGCTACCGCTCTCTGGACCGCTCGCTTATATACGATCTTGACAGATACTATATCCAGCCATTTCTCATCAGACAAGAAGAGCAGTCTGCAAACGCCAGCTCGCACACAGCCCGGGGCCGTGCAAGTAGAACTCACATTCAGGCAGGCGCAGAAAGCACCAGTGATCACCGGTGGAGTAGCGGAGCATCGCCCTCCCTGGGAAGTGCTTCTGTTCTGGGATCCCGCAGACCGCAGAACGCCGAGTCCTACGCATATGTTGGCATGGATGGCCAGCAGCAACTCGCATCGCAAAGTGCGGAGCTCGAAGACAGCCCATGGTCCAGCTACATACCTGAAGAAGGCGACGGCGAGAACTGGGAGTCAAGCACTTCAGATCTGGGGAATATGCAGCAAGCCCGGGCACAGCACCGGCCGCTTCTAAAGAAGAGCACATAGTCATTTGCACTTTTTTTAGACAACTTTTCTTTCAATATGCACTTTAAGCAACATTTGCAATTATAGCATGAAGTGGATACATATTTTTGTTTATCTCCGTTTCTTCATATTATTTCGCCAAAATGTTGGTATTGGTATGGATATTGCTGCTTTCTTTTTCCCTTTCAGCACACGAGCGCAGTAGTAGAAAGCAAATCAAGTAGATTTAGATGAAATAGGAGAGAAATAGAGACATAGATTTTTGAAGGAAAACGGAAACATGAATAAGATGAAGGCGCGGAAATTAAAAAATAAAATGAAATAAAATATAGAAAATATTTGGCAAAAAGAACCAAAAGACCGGATACGCGCAGAGTGAGTTTTTGCTCTGGAAGAGAGATGCTTCAAAGGCAGCATGAAAGGAATAGGATGAAAAAAAACATCCACCGCACCCTTGAACTTGATGGACGGGGCATTTATATATATTTCTGGCTCAAAGGGCCCTTTCCTCTTCTTCCTCTTAGTTTTGCCAGTGGTGCAAACAGGCAATGACGTCAATGACATCCTTGTCCATTCCGGCCAGCTGCGCATAGTTTGGGCTGGCAGTCCCAGCTGCCGCCGATCCAAGGATGGACGGAAGCGGCCCGCTGGATGCCGAGATGGACAGATACTCCCGCACAAGCTTCGCAAGAGCCGGGAACGCAGCGTGGTGGAGGCGCCACCAGCTGATAACTGGCATGTGGAGCGGCGCCAGTGGCGCTGAGAGATACTCGTCCAGCTCGGTGCGGCCGCTTGACAGCGTGCGCTTGAATATCCGTGCGCGTCCATCGGCGGCAAGCTGCTTCGTAGCCTGCGGATTGCTCAGCTGGGCGTAGGCCTCAATCATGGTTTTGACGTCATCGGAGTCGCAGCTCCTGGCAATCTGTTCAAAGACCTGAGGCGTCTTGTCCTCGGCCGAGCTGGCGCTACTGGACTCTGCAGCGGCGGACGAGCCGTACTCTGCCAGCAGCGACTGTGCCTCGCGCATCACTCGGCCAACCCACGCCTGATCGCAATTGCGGTCGGCATAGTACGTGGTCTTTAGACGCGGATCAAACAGCGATGCCAGTCGGTAGATTGGCGACAGCTGGAACGGATGGCATTGCAGCAGATGGTCACGCAGACCCTCGGCCGTCCTGCGAATCGTGTCGTGGAGATTGCGCAACCCCAAAAGGTCCTGGATGTTGTCGAGAAGAGCGTCGTAGATAGGCACAACATTGACGATGCTAGGGAATTTGTTGGGCAGCTTGACAAGGTCATCTACAGCAACGCCAAACACGCGGAGCAGAGTCTGCGCTTGCGAGAGCCAGAGCCAGTCCTCGGCAGTCATCGCCTGGCTGGATTCAGATGGAGCTGCAGCTGATCCTATAGGCGCTTCTGCGAGATGAGCTGCTACGATCTCCGTCAGATCATTGTACACAGAGAGTGCGCTGTCGAGAAGCGACATTGTCGAGTCCCACGGCATGCTGGCGTCAAAGGAAAACCTGCCCAGCTCCATGTCATTGCGCCGGCACAAATCCACGAGTTGCTGGGAACCTGGTCTTCCCGGAGAGCACAGTCTGAGCATAAGCATGCGCAGCTTCCCAAGGGGTGTGCTGAATGAAGATGCGCCGCCAGTGGCTGCTGCCATACCGCTGTCAAGCGCCATTTGGCCCGCAGTGTCTGACAGCACAAAGCCAGAAACACCGTCTGGATCGTACAACGAGCCCAGCAGTTTCTCCTGGGCGTCGCGCAGAGTAGTGGCAATACACGTTGACTGGTTCCGATCGAGGTCAAACGAAACACCGCGAGCGTGGCAGATGGTCTCGGCCTGGTTGAGGAATTCAACAGACTCTCGTGTGTAGCTGGTTGTGACGGCGCCCAGTCTGCTGAAGAGATTGTAGTGCGTCAGCGTGCTCTCAAACATCGAGATAATGTCGCCGCTCGTTGCCGCGCCATCGACACAGTGCCAGTCAAGGAGCCTGTCCTGGCGCACAAAATCGTCGTCGATCCAGTGTGCGTAAACTTCGAGATAGTAGAGAGCGCTGGTCAGACTTCCGGTAGCTATGGACACGGACACTTTGCTGGACACCATCGCAAGGCTCTGGCGGAGCTCAGCCATCTTCACGCCGCGCAAGCGCCGCATCTCCTCGACAAGCGCCTTTTCGGACGGGACGGCGGCGTCCTTGGACATGCTGGCCATCAGCCGCTGCATCCCAGACGACAGCATCCGGTCAACCGGAACCAAATCACGAACCATAAAGTCGATGTAGGCCTTCAGTGCGCCGTTTGCTCTTCCGCTGGGTGAGCTGGCGTCAGCACCGGCGCCTTCTGTGTTTGCGCGTATTGCGTCGCTGACGGCCGAGATAAAGTGGCTGATACTCTCAGAGTTGACACCGGCGCTATTCCGGGCGTAGTAATGCGAGCTGCTGGCTGGCAGATCATGGCGATCAAGAACGGAGCGGTCCTCGGGAATCGAGGCTAATCCGCCAGAGCTTCGAAGTGAACCCGAGACAGTGCGCAGCGTACGCGAGGGCAGCCCAAGGTCCATGTCGCCAGCGCCCGACGATGAGCTCCTAGCTGCAGCAATGTTGTCCAAAAGATTCAGAAGCAGCGACGATGGCTGTGAGGAGGCGGCTGGGCGGTCAACAGGGCTGTGGCTCCGGCCTGAAAACGCCTGCAGCAGCCTGAGAGCATTGACAAGGCCCTCGGCGTTTGCGCCGTCATACTCTGCGGATGCAGAGCCATGTGCGGCCTCGCCATCAGCGGTGGTCAGGCGGGCAGACCTGACTGCATTGCCTAGCTCGCCAACAATAGCGTCCTCGAGGTTCCGAGCAGCAGAGTTGACGGATATGCGCTGGGAAGAGCTGTGCTGATTCTGCTGGTTCTGCTGGTTCTGCTGCTGCTGCTGCTGCTGCTGCTGCTGCTGAGACGGCTGGCCTGGCGTGTAACTGGGGTGCAAATGCTGCTGGCTTTGCTGTTGTGAATACGAGCGTGTGGATGGGCCGGGCGTGCCAAAGTGGTCTGAGGTAGGCGACGACAGCGACGCCTGGCGCTTACGAGGCCTAGAGTCAAAGGGAACAGACGGAGTCTCCTGCTTTGTCGGCGGCAGCGGCTGGGCACCGTGTGTGGCAAGCGGGGCAGCCTGGAGCGCCTTCTCGGGATGCGAGCGTTTGATATGGCGCCACATGTTGCCTGTGCTGCCGCTGCTGCACGAGTAGTAGTTGTGGCAGTAGACGCAGCGGCCGCGACGGTTGGTGGCATAGTCGGGGTCGCGCGTGAAGTGGACCCAGATGCTGGTGCGCGATCGCGCAGATGGCGTGGAGGCGGAGGCAACAGCTGGCGAGGGTGGATGGCGCGCAGAGCTTTCGACGGAGCCTTCTCTGTGCGACGCCGACTCGCTGGCAGCATCGTTTCCGTTGGCGGAGTCGCCAATGGCGTGGAGCGCGGGGGACGGCGGCGCGGGGGAGACAGAGGTGTGTTTGCCGTTGTGCGGAGCTGAAGCGGCGGGGGCGTCTGGGTGTGTGCTGGTGCGGGGGGCGCCTGGCGGGGGCGACGGCGTGGGGCTGAAATCCATGCGGCGCGCGGCAGACGCATGAGCCTTGGAGCTGGAGCCGTAGAGCTGCGAGCCGCGCAGGAGCTGGTTGGCGTCTGCTTCGTCAATGGCAGCGTCGGAGGCGGCGTCGGAGGAGAGGTCCACATCGATGTCTGAGGGCGGATGGTCCATTCTGTGCGTGGTCATGGCAGGCTGGCGGGAGGCAGAGCGCGTGGGAGTGGAACAAGGACGGGCGCAGACGCAAGAGGGATTAAGGCAAGAAAAGAAGTGGCTGCTGCGCTGTAATTAATCCAGAAGTCGCGGGCTCGGGCTCGGGCGATAAAGGGCACGCAGGACGGAAAAGGCGTGGGCGTAGACAAGCAGGCTTTAGGAAAAAAAGATAAAAGCTAGGAAAAAGGCCAACGACGGGGGAGGGGAGAAGAGAAAGAGCTGGAGGCGGATGGCGCCTATCTGGGTGGGGGAGTCCGGATGGGATGGAATGGAATGGGATGGATATGGATGAAATGGATGGAGGAGGTCGAGGGGGGACGCGCGGCTGGGCCGCCCAATGACGGGCGGGATTCTAGGGAGAGGGGCTGCGAGGATCTGAATGCGCGAATCTGCGGAGCGCTGGCTGCTGCCGCCTGCGCTGTGCTGTGCTTGCTGTGCGTGGTGTGCTGTGCTGTGTAATCTGCCTGCCCTCGTGGCTTTGGCCACGCCGGTCCCATCGCCCCATCCGCCAGCCGATGCGCGATTGGCGACGCCGGCTGCGCAAGTCGCCCATCGCCACCAATGCCCGTTGCCTTGCCTTCCTTCGCTTTGCTCTGCTTTGCTTTGCATCTTTGTGTCGCGGTGCGCACCCGGCTCTTTGTCGCGGATGCGCTGCTGTTCTGCGCGCCGACCCGGTTTGCTGCTCGAATCATGCCTGGCCGTTGTCAGATGACCCGCGCGTCGCCAATCTGCGCTCGAGACGTTTCCGGACATGCCGCTCCAGATGCGCATCCAGAACCACAGCAGCAGCAGCTTCATCAGCGTCTCCCCCGCCTGGCTTGTCTGGGGCGCCATTGTCTTTTTCTCCCGGCCCCTGCAGCTCTTGCAAAGGAAAGGGCCCCATTCTGGGTTGTCTGCCCCTTAGAAAAGCTTCTGTTCTTTTTTCTCCCTCTTTGCCTGTGCGCTCGTTCTCAGCTGCACACGCGCCAGCCTGCCTCATTGCCCTACATCGGCGGCGTCTCCTCCGTGGCGCCGTCTGCGTCCGCCAGAATGCCCGCTCTGGCAACTGGTGCTTGCTTCACATAGACCCTGCATTAGTTTATCGCTACCACTCCATGCCAAGTGAGAAAAAAGAAAAAGAAAACGAAAACGAAACATAATGCAGCTGGCACACCGCCCTACACGCCCGGCTGCTCGCTGTCAGCAGCCACGTAATCGGCGCCGACCAGCGGAAGGAACATGCGCCCGGTCTCCGCCGGCATGTACTCCACCAGAACAGAGAGCTGCTTCTGCAACTGCTCTGTCTCGCTGCCGCTCGGCAGACATTCGTTGCGCATCTCGCCAATGTCGGCCGCGGCTGGTACCTGGCTCTGCACTTGCTGGCAAAGCTTGCTTGTTGCGCGCTCTCCCAGAAGCTGTGCCAGCAGCCACGCCGCCTGGAGAATAATGGTTTGTGCCCGCCGCGCCTGCGTGAGTCTCTGTCCAAGCTGCTTGTGCCCGTCAATCCCGTGTCTCTGGTGCCGCTTGCTTGCATCCGCCATGGCAACTTTCTGGCTGGTCGACGTCGACACTCTAGCCTTATGCTGCTGCTGCTGTTGCTTCTGGGATGCCATTACTGGTGTTGCCGCCTGCGAAAACCCAACCAGCGCTCCATCGCTGCCATACACAGGCCGTCCGCCGCCTGCCAACCGCTGCTGCTGCTCGCGCAGGATGCGCTGCCGGTGCCGCTCAGCGCGTCTCCGCTCCTCCTCTTCCTCGCCGTGGTAGAACACATGGTCTGCATGCGGCTGGTGATGCGCTCCGCTGCCACGGGTGCTGCTCTGTCCAAGATCCATCGTCGCCAGCTCCAGCGTCTCCATCTCCGCTGCAAGCTGCTCGGCATCAAGCCCAAGCGTGTAGTCGTATCCACGGCACCACGCATGCACATCGCCCTGACACACCTCCTGCCGGAACCGCGAAACCAATGCCCGCTGTGCCTCGCTTGTGCGATGTGCCAGCCATGTCGCAAAGTTGCCGCACTTGAGGAATTGTCCGTACAGCTGCATCCACTCATCACTGACACGCTTTGTTCCCTTCTTGCTCTTCCACAGCGAAAACGACAACGTCCCCGCCGTTGTTGTTCCTGTTCCTGTTGCTGCTGCTGCTGTTGTGTGTTGCTGGCTCTCCGATACGCCGTGCTGTCTCCTTCTGCCCAACTTTTCGCCAGCCGTGCGCGGTTGCTGCCCGTTGGCCAGACTGCCGCTGCTACTGCCGCTACTGCTGTTGGCGTAATAATTAATACTGGCATTTCCACCATGCAAAACACCACTGGCAGTGCCATTTCCTGTGCTGCTCCCCGAAAACACCGACGCAAGCACCTCTGCTGCTGTTGTTGCGCTCTGACGGCTGCCCAGCTGCGGCGATATTCCAAAGGATACCAGCGACCCCATAAAATCGTCCATCCGCCACGGCCGCAGTGGTCCTGGCGGCGAGAACCACGATAGCGATAGCACCCGCTGCTGCTGCTGCTGTGCCTGGTGCATCGGGCTTCCTTGCGGAATCGCCATTGCCGACTGCACCTTTGGAATCAACGTCGAAAAGTACCGATCCAGCGGGGCCAGAAACTGAACAGTGAGATCAATAAAGTATCTGCGCAGCATGTTGTTGACCATCCATGGCGTTTCCTTGCCTGATTTGATCGCACTAAGCAGATTCTCCACAAATGGCCGGTCCTTGTTGACCGCACATTTGTGCTTCGTTTGCAGGCCCTGTCTTATTCCTCTACTGCTGCCGCTGCTCGCAACTGGCTGTCCGCTGGTCCCGCTGGCCCCAGAGAACACGCCGGCACTGCCCTTGCTGCCACCAATGCTGCTGGCTGCGCTCGCAATGCTGCTGCTGCTGGCCTTTGCTCTGACCACGTTTGCTCCGGCGCTGATATCGCCTCTGAACCCAGCACCACCACTGCTGCTGGCACCACCAATGCCGTTGTTGTTGCTGTTGCTGTTGCTGTTGCCGCTGTCTCCGAACGCGCGCGCTTTGCGAGCAGACGCTCCGTGCATCTGCGACATACGTCCCGAAGACCCTAGAAAGAGCTTATGCGGCCAGTGACTAAGCGCCTCGCTGAAAAACGGATTGGACACTCCAACAACCGTGTTGTTAGGCACATGTGTCTTGGATACGATTGCCCGAAAGTCGGGGTCCTGGATGGTGAAATACGGCCTGTAGTCGCCACAGTACTTTATCGGGAATATGATGTCCACCAGACTGACAATGGCCTCCGAGCACCGGGACGGCGTGTCTGCCAGCACAACAAGCGATTCGCCCAGAATCATCAGCTCCCAGCACGTCCACAGATCGTCCAATGTGTCG
Organism: Coemansia sp. RSA 1200; assembly: GCA_027578915.1. NCBI lineage: Eukaryota > Fungi > Kickxellomycota > Kickxellomycetes > Kickxellales > Kickxellaceae > Coemansia > Coemansia sp. RSA 1200. The sequence goes on from JANBTT010000008.1 coordinate 48,626, forward strand.
CGGAAGCTGCGAAACAACCCATCGCACGTCACGCTTGCAAGAATGTGCTCGCCGGGATCGAACCGGTCCAGTGGAAACTTGCTAGTCTCTAGCAGCTGGCTGGCATCGATTGCCGGCAGCTCTACCGAAAGCGCTGTTCCCAGGAACGGCAGCTCATACGCCCCGCCCGGTACGGGTCGTCGCCATGACGACACATTCTGTGCTGCTGCCTCCAGAATAGCTGTTCCCAAGTCAAAGTACATTGGCCCAAGCATGTGCGCCATACGCGAGAACAGCCCGTGGTACGGCAGATGCGATATGATTGCAACAGAGCGCTGAAACCCTCCGCGTCGCATCAGTGGATCGCGCTTCTGTCGGAAGAACACGTGCCCATACAGAAACACGGTGTCCTTTGGTAGTCCGAGTCTGACCGGATCCACGCGGAAATGAAAGGTGTACACAGAATCGTAGAGCTCGTATATTGTTGAGTCGGGCATCGACGAAAAGCATATCGCTGCGCGCTCGCTATCGCTAAACGGAACGTAAGGATACAGCAGGTTGAGTGTTGGGCCTTGGTCAACGTCAAAGTGCACCGACCCAAAGCACAAGATCCACTGCGAAAGGGCCGCGCGTGTGTGTTGGTCGACCCGCGCTTCCAGACTTGCGCTGCGAGCAATGCCAATGGCCTTTTTGTCGTCTGTTAGGCTCAGTGCACGGCTGTCTGACTCTGGCGTGACAGAGTCCGTGAGTCCCTGCCAATCACTGCAACCATCTGCATTCTCACTGGCAACATCGCTCGGAACATCCGAATGAGTCCGATCGGCCACACTGTTTTGCGACGACGCCTGGTGAATGGCATTCTGTTTTACCATTGCAGTTTTAGATGCGTCCCCTCTAGTTCCTTGGTCTGTTGGGATGTCTGCTTGTCTTGTGCTGTGGTTGCTTCCGCGTCTGCTGCCGTTGCCTAAGCGATGCTCAACCAAAAGTCTGCTGAAGGTGCGGGACCGCTTTTCATCAGCCTCGCGAACAGAAACCCCAGTGGTTGCAGCCTCGGCCATTGCCTTTACCGCACGGCGTGCTCGCTCTTCTACCAGCAGTCCTTGAGACGATGCCTTCTTTTTAATAGGCAATATGGTGGCTGTGGTTGTCGCCGTCCGACGCAGACTCGCCGATCGAGTCAATCCCACAGTCGTTGACGAAAACCCCAGGGCATCAAACGCCGGCGTGTGAGCATAAGCGCTATTACCACTAGTGCTATTGGCAGTCGTAGTGTTGTTGCTGCTGCTGCTAGAGAATACCTGTGAGTTTGTCAGGCTGCGGAAGCGCAGCGTCTTTGATGACTCAGCCGCTGCTACTTTTTCGGCTGCTTCACTCTCCCCCTCACCAGAATCCGGCGCCGTGGCCACCGAGTCCGTGCACGCATCGTAGCTGGACTGCTTAGAATCGTTGGCTTTCAAAGGCAAATCGGAGTCTAGACTGGGTTTTGTGCTGTTTCCATGGCTGTTACCATCAGGATCTCGATCCAACGCGTGGTGTGGCTCACTCTGGTTGTCTCGTGGAACCTGTGGTGTGGAGTCAAGCATTACAGATACACAGACCGGGCTTTAAGGCTTGCTAAGGTAATGCACAGAGATAATTAATTAAATATTGAGCTCTATAGGTGTGCACAAATAATAAGAAAAGTAGTGAAAATATAATTGAGATATGAGGAATGAGGAAAAGATAACTGAATTCAGCATGAGTGAGTGCGTGACGTCGGTAAGAAAAGGCCTGTCGTCCACTTTATATGCAAAAAAGCGCTTCTTGTGTCGTCAAGAAGCAGAGTCGGCCGTTTTTAAGGAAATTCAAGTGCAGAATGTGAATGAGTGCATTGTGCATCTAACGCAGATTAGTGAGTAAAAAATTTTTGTTGCTGTGGTGTATATAGGATAAGGGAGACGAGTAAGAAAAGAAAGAGAAGAAAAAGAGGAGAAAGAGGGGGAAAATTGGTAGGATGGTGCTTTGGGTTACGATTTTCATTGAACAACAAGGCCAAAGCGCGACGATATCACACAAATGTTTCTCTGCAAGGAACGATCAAAAAGCTACAAAAATAGAAAATAAAATAAAAAGCCGAAAGCGAAAAGCGCCCCCCTTTCTCCCTTCTTCGTCATGCTGACTATCTTTTGCGTGAAATAAGATGGGCTACGTCGGCGATCGCCGCCGTCTCAGCGACAGCATCAGCCCAAGCTCATCCTCTATAACAACACCCGGTGGCTGTGCATCCTTCGCGTATACAGATGGAATGTTTGCTATCTGCTGCTTTGGCACTAAACCACAACCGTTGCTTCTGCTTTTATTGCCGTTGTTGGTATTGCTTGGTCCCTGATGGTTGCTGCCACGACTGCCTGCCGCTTTGCTGGAAATGCGTTTGTCAAGATCGTCGCTAAGCTCTCTGAGCCGAGAACGAGCAACAGCCTCCTCTCCTTGCATCCAGAGCGCTGATTCATCGTCATTGGGCGCATCCGAGCCCATCGCTTTGTTAGAATCCATATTCTGCGGATTCGACCCAGACAGCGCGCCTTGTTGAGACTGGGCTCCAGATTGTGGTTGTAATTCATGTTCAGCTGCCAATTGAAGCTGGGTCCAGTTCTGCTGCCAATCGCGGCATTCTCGGTGTTGGTCCCAGATAGAGTCAAAGCGCGCCAGTGCTTGAGCCACAATTGACTTTCCAGTCTTGGGTCGCTTCAGATCGTACGCGACAAGACGCGCCGAGTCATAAAAGAGCCACGGCGACGCGCCTGCAAGGACAAGATGCTGGAGCGCCATATCGAGATAGCGGCGCTCGCACATTACAGCACACTTTCTCCCGGTACTATTTGAACTGCCATTGCTACTATCCAGGACACTGTCGAATTGGGCAACAAGCATACTGCGCTTACTAGCTACAAGACCATTGTTGTTATTCCGGTCTATGTTCTCCAAGTCGAAACCCGGTGCCCTGTTGTCTACTGTGCGCTGGAATAGCTTCTTTGATGCGCAGACCACCCAGCCCCACATCTGGGTCATGCAACCGAATGAGCATAAGGGCTGTTCGGACCTGCATGCACCAAGCTGGCGCAATGCAATCAACACAAGCCCTGTCTGGCACGTAGCACACGCCTCCACAACATCGGCGCTGAATCGCTGTTGGCCAGCATTGCAAATAGCCGTGATTTTGTCCAACAAAAGCACACATCGCTGCAGACATTGGGTGACGGTGATCGAATCCGACCCTGAAAACGCGGCATCAAGAGATCCAAGCTTTGTGTAAATAATCGACGATATTGCCTTGACCGTCTCGACAGCTTCAAAGCAGGGTATGCCCATGGTGCGGTCCACATACAAAAGAGTCACCCTATCCGCGGCAACAATAGCACTCGTGTCATTGTCTTTGAAAGATGTCTCGCCAAGCGCTACAAGGAAAAGCAATGCCTGCTCAAGTGCCGCGGCAAGCAGACGCACGCTTTGTGTTGGGTTGCTGATACGCGCTACCCACTTTGAGAACCGCGAGGGCACCACACCAGAAGCCGTTCCATGCACGCGGGAGTAACTGAAAATCGCATCACCACTATCACCACACCCCGCAATGCTAGGAAGAACAAACTCGCGCCACAGTGTATTATCCTTCTTCGCACACACGGCAATATTCTCAGTCTCCTTGGCTTTTGCCATGTTCCTCGATAAAAGATATCCAAGCAGCTTGGTGACAAACCATGGCTCTGCACCCATATCGACAGCGCGCAGATGGAGCGGGACAATGCACCCTGGTTTTAGCAGTGCTCCAACCATGTCCAGGTCAGCAAGCCTTGTGCCGACCAGCCACATCTGCTGATAAAAGGCGCCAACATCCCACAGCGCCTCAGAAAGCGTGTCCGCATACGCTGGGATACGCATGTAGCACAGAGTCACAATATGCTGCCACAACGCAAAGCGCACAAGAAAAATCGGCATAGAATCATACAACTCGTCCAGGTAATCGAGATCGCAGCATCCGTTAGACAGTGCAACTGCTTCGCCCAGCCGAAACGCCGCCTGTACCTTTAGCGGCAGCACACGCATGGTGCACCCTTCGCCTGAAGATGGACACCCAAGCCATAGCAGTTCGCCCAAAGAAACAAGATGGCTGTGCAGACTCCGCGCCTTGTATGTGTTGGCACAAGCAGACCCTGGATTGGTGATTATCTTTTCCAGTCGCGAGCTAAATGACTGGGGCTGCATGCCCATACGCGTCTTCTCTGTATCTCCAGCACCCATGGTCGCCGAGGCGCGTCGCCGCAGTCGCTTTCGAGGGGTAGTCAGCCAGAGAGCAGGGTCCTGGCTGCTCTGGGACATGTTGTCAGAATCCGACAGTGCACCTAGACTGGATGACCGCGAAATCTTTTTCGTTCTAGATCTTTTTGTCCCAACCAAGCTGTCATCGTCCTCAGTGTCCGTGCATTCGGCTTCTGACAACGGCGCTTTTCTGGTTCGCTTGTATGTGTACTTTGGTGTCCGCCGTACACCCTTTGCCAGCAGGTGTTGGAATGGATGTGCTGGAGGAATATTCCTCTCTCGACCTTTGTCCACGGGTCTCCGATGACAGTCGATATCGTAGCTGCTAGTGTGACCACAGTTGGAGGCAATTTCATTGCTGATGATGTTTCTTCTGTTGCCATTTCCCCTGTTTGAATACTGTGAGGCAGTTGTGGTGCCTGAAAATACGTCGTTGTTCCTGTACACTGATGGACGCAACATAATCTCCTCCTCTAGATCGGTCACCTTGGCAAGAAGCTTCCTAAGGACGCGACGTATGCGCCCAGGCTCCAAAACAAAGGACTTTTCCTCGGGATGCATTACTTTTGTGACGCCAATTGCCAAAGTATAAATACAGCCGACAATATCTATTGTAAATAAAATGCAGGATGTAAAGATAACAAAGAAAAACAGAATACATGAACAGGTGAGTCGAAGAAGAAGAAAAAAGTAAACAAACACTTTTTTGGAAAGGGTGTTGAGTTTAGTTATGCACATAATCTAATCAAGATAGCGATTTGATTTGTGCGTGCTTTTTTTTGCGCAGCATTTGATGATGTTCATCACTTTAATCTTGGTCTACAAAACGCGTTCACGTAAAAACGGCTGTCTGTCTTTCCCAAGCTTTTCTCAGTCAAACAAAACACAAGCAAAAGACATAAATTAGCGTGAACGTGTGAAAACATAACTTTTGGTAAAGTGATCTTTGGCCACTTTCACCTCTGTTATTCTTTTCTCTTTTCTCTTTTCTCTTTTCTCTTTCCTCTTTTTTTATCTATAATCAAGCCAAGGAAACCCACAGATACGCTTTGCTTCTTTCTTTCTTTCTTATTCCGATATTCTGGATCAAATAGCACTCTATAGCTTTATTTAGGCGCATTATTTTAGTGCCTTTTTCTAGTAAAGTTACTGCAAAAGGCATAGGTCGCAAGGGAGAATAAAGTGTAAAAGTCGGTCGACACATCACACAATGCCCAATCCACTGAGCAACAGTAGCACGCCAAAGAGTGCAAGAACACAGTCGACAATCTTCAGCTTTTTCTCGACACCATCAAAGAAGACAACAGCAGGAGCAGGGGCAGCTAACGCCAAGGACTCCCAGGATGATCTGCTGAGCCAGATCGACACCAGCATTGACAGCGCGATGCTGGCAGAAGTCGAAGCAGCCGAAAAGGAGTTTAGTAGCCCAACAAGAAACAGCTCAGCCGCAGCGGCCGCCAAACGCAAGCGCAAGCCGTTTCCGAAAAAGTCAGTTGGTGGAGATGACAAGATGGACGTTGAGATGTCCGAGTGCTCGGAAGAGGATGACTACGAGCCGCCTAGCGCAGACGACGATGATGCAGACGAAGACTATGATCCAGCAAGCGCAACAACGCTGGTTTCCGATAGAAGCGGAGCAGGCTCGCGCAGCCGCACAGTCGAAGACAGCGATGATGACGACGATGTGGCTGATGGAGGAGTGAGCGACGAGTTGAGTGAGGACACTCCGAAACGTGCTTCTATGACTCAGCCGACGCATGGCAGGGCTGGAAGACTCGGAATCACGCCGTTCAAGGCGTCCGATCTTAAGCGAGTGAAGTACAGCACAGTTGGCACGTCGACCAGCTCTGAGAGGACGCCGCTGATGGCAGCGCTTGGATCCTCGGACGCTGCAAGAGGGCTGGCATTATCGACAGGCGATGACGATAAGCGAGCGCGGTCGGCAAAATTTGCAAAGAAAAACGAGGAGCGGTACAAGTGGCTGGAGGACGTGCGTGACGCACAGAAGCTGCGGCCAACAGATGCCGGATACGACAAGCGCACGCTGCACATTCCCGACAGCGCGTGGCGGGGATTCTCGGCGTTTGAGCGGCAGTACTGGGAGATCAAGAGCAAGCACTGGGACACAGTTGTGTTTTTCAAGAAGGGCAAGTTCTACGAGCTGTACGAGAATGACGCAACGATTGGACACCAGCAGTTTGATCTGAGGATGACAGACCGTGTCAACATGCGTATGGCTGGTGTGCCAGAGTCGTCGTTCGACCATTGGGTTGCGCAGTTCCTGGCTAAGGGCTACAAGGTTGCGCGCGTCGACCAGATGGAGTCGAAGCTGGCCAAGGATATGCGTGAGCGCGGAGCTGCCAAGAAAGGTGATTCACTGGTGACGCGTGAACTGACAGGCGTACTAACGGTTGGCACGCTGGTTGATCCGTCTCTGCTGACACAAGATCTAGCTACGTACTGCATGGCTATTGTCGAGGCCACCAGCGAGCCAGCGGCCGACTCAGAGCGCAGCGTCTCGTTTGGCGTGGCCTTTGTTGACACATCGACGGCGCAGTTTCACGTGTGCACAATTAGCCAGGACGACGCCGACCGCAGCGGGCTGGAGACGCTGCTTGTGCAAACGAGTCCGCGCGAGGTTGTGTATGTCCGTGGCGGTGCTGGGCCAAGACAGCGGGTGGCAGGTGCGCTGGCATCGTCCAGTCTAACGAAAGGAAGCAGCGTGGACGATGATGCGCTGGCCAGTCCCGATGCATGGGACGGCATGGCTGGCATCTCGCAGGCAACCTGGCGCACGCTGAAGAGCACATGTGGCCCCAGCACAGAGTGGATTGCGATGGCGCCACGCAAGGAGTTCTGGGACGTGCCGACGCTGAGGCAGGAGTTGGATCACGCCGCTTACTTTGAAGGCGGTGCGTGGCCGCCGGTGCTTCAGCAGGCGGCGGACACCGAGCGGTTTGCGCTGACGGCGGTTGGCGGTCTTATCTCGTATCTGCGCACACTGAAGCTCGACCGCGACCTCGTGTCGCTGGGCAACTTCTCGGCGTATTCACCGATGCAGCACAGCACGGCGCTTGTTCTGGATGGCCCTACCATGTCCAATCTCGATCTGTTCAGCATTGCGGCTGAGGATGGCGTCAGCGTGGCCGTGCCAAAGACATCCTCTGCTGAGGAAGGCACGCTGTTTGCGTTGCTCGACCACGCTTCCACGCCGTTTGGCCGACGCCTTCTTAGCCGCTGGACCTGCCATCCTCTGCGCCATGCCGCCGCCATCAACGCACGGCTTGATGCTGTTGAGTTTCTGATGGCCGACGCCGAGTTGGTGAGCCGGCTGGTGGCAACGCTGAAAGGTCTAAGCGATATTGAGCGCGGACTGAGCCGTATTCACTCGGGACGCTGCAAGGTTCCAGACTTTATATCCGTGCTCAGGGGGCTTGCAGCAATGGATGCGCTTGTTTCACAGATGCGCACCGACTACGAGCACACTGCGCCTGCTCTGTTCAATGCGCTACTGCGCTCGTTTCCGCCGGTCTCCGAGGTCATCGAAGAATTTAGTAACTCCTTTGACGAGACGCTTGCTGCTGCCGAGGGCCGTCTGCTGCCGTTTGCCGGAAGAGATGCGCCATACGATGCTGTGCTGGACACGCTCACTGAGCTGGACGTCTGGTTTGCAGCGCATCTGCGCGAGAACCGGCGGCGCTTCGATTGCGCAAGCATTGTGTACAAGAACCTGGGCAAGGAGCACTACCAGCTAGAGATGCCAGCAACCATCAAGGTGCCAGGCAGCTACTTCCGTTTGTCGGGGACAAAGGCGGTTAGCAGGTACTGGTCGCCCGAACTGCGTGCCAAGGTGCAGGAGCGCGCAGAGGCGCTGGAAACAAAGTCGATGGTGCTGGACGGCTTCCAGGCGCGTCTCTACGCGCGCTTTGACAAGAGCTACGGACGGCTGATGAAGGCCACGGCGGTGGTTGCAGAGCTCGACTGCCTGCTGGCGCTGGCCATTGCGTCGCAGTCGATGGGCTCGCCAGCCTGCCGCCCATCCATTCTGGAGAGCAGCGGCAGTTCCGACGGCGGCTACGTGGAATTCCGGCAATTGCGACACCCGTGCGTGGCTCTGTCTGGCAGCAATGCCTCCGAGTTTGTTGCCAACGACATTGTGCTTGGCCGCAGACACGATGCGCCCGCCGCTGATGCTGCGTCGATGATTCTGCTTACCGGGCCCAACATGGGCGGCAAGTCGACGCTTCTGCGGCAGCTGTGTCTTGGCGTGATTCTTGCGCAGCTCGGGTGCTACGTGCCGGCCGAGGCTGCCGCATTGCTGCCTGTTGACCGTCTGTTTACTCGCATTGGTGCGCGCGACAACATGCTTGCCGGCCGATCGACCTTTATGGTGGAGATGGCTGAGACTGCCACTATTCTGCGCTACGCGACACCGCGCTCGCTGGTCGTACTGGACGAGCTGGGTCGTGGCACCAGCACCCATGACGGCGAGGCTGTTGCTTATGGCGCGCTCCACGCGCTGTGCTCACGTCTTGGCTGTCTGGGCGTATTCTCTACGCACTATGGCCTGCTTGCCGAATCGCTTCTCAGCGCATCCGGCTCAGCGCGCTCTGTCGAACCGCACTTGCGCCCAATGTTCATGGCCTGCGCTGTCAACGAGGAAGAGCATCGCGTAACGTTCCTTTACCGTCTGCAGTCCGGTATTGCCTCCAAGTCCCACGGCATGAATGTGGCCGCTATGGCTGGGGTGCCGCTTCCCATTGTCTCTCGCGCCTGCGCTGTTGCCGAAGAATTTGAGCGCAAAATCAAGGACAAGCAACGTCGCTCCCGCCCACATGCCGATGCCACCGGCCTTGTTTCTGGCACAGAAGGTAGCACCGAGCCGCTTGATTCACAGGCGCTCCCAATCATGCTGCAGAGCGACTTTGCCAATCTTCTGCGCATGTCTCAGCTCGAGTCTGCCGCCACAAACAAGACTGCCGGCTCTGCTGCTGATGATGTGCTACCTATTGGCGGCACCAACGCTGCGCGGAAGGCCAACGAGAACCAGTATTGGTGCTGTATTGTCGACCACTTGTGCCGAGCAATGGCCACCGCCGCCACCCACAGCTAGCTTCATTCGAGACTGTTCCAGCCAGGTCAGCCTTGGCCAGACCAGACCATGCACGCACAGCCAAGCACGAGCATGGTATGCATTGTTCATGGGATATGTGGGAAATGGGGGAGGAGCATTCATATTTTCGGCATGCTGTCTTGCAATTGAATTGCTTGCCTATTGTGTTCTTGAACAACCGCAACAGCTCTGGCAACAATTGCCGGACAGAAAGAAGGGAAGTGCCGCCTTGACTTTTTTATCTTTTTCTTATTTGAGCAGTAAGCTCAATTAGGTTTTCATTTTATTCAATACAAGTGTTACTTTTTCAATTCTTTTATTCATCAAGATGCTCATGCTTTGTTCCCCCTCTCCTTGTTGCTTGCGCATGTCAGTTTTGTTTTGCGCTGCTGAATGCTGTGCGAAGTAATGCTATGTGAAACAATGCCATATCAATTGTCTTTATTTGACTGTGCTGGGTGAGTTTTTTCTTCTGATTTTGCCTTTGTTCCTGATTTCCATTTTTGGAGTAGAAAGCCGGAGAACGAACCACTATTATGTGCCAAAATGGGGCTGGCTTTATCCACTCACCAGCTAATTAATTTATAAGAAAAAGTCGGCTTATCGCGCATAAACAGTCCAACCAAAGCGGTCTGGTGATGAAAAAAGCGGTCCGATGAAAGCGTAATTGTTGTGATTGCTGCATTAGTTGCCTTTTTGAGATCTCCGCATACGATTCTATCTCCGCCAAAGCGGCTAGAATTATTTTTTTCTTGTTCATTCTTTGGTGTCTGTTGGCGCAATTTCGGTCAGTGTCCTATTTTAAGGCCATGCACGCAAAACAGCCATTGTGCGGACCAAAAAAGAACAAGAGAAAAAGTACTACCAAGTGAATAGCTAGTTTAGCGTAAAACGGTGCTACATCTATCTTTTTCTTCGTTCGAACTATGAAGTGTGGCAAAAAGACATGCAAAAGTGCAAAAATGGAATCAAAAGATTAAAAACTAGACCACCTAACTGCCATTATTTGCTTTAATTTCCTTTGCTACTGTGCGCAGTAGGACGGACCGTTTTGGCCAGCCCTTATTGTTTCTTTAAGCGCTTTGGTGCCAGACCGTCTTCACAGAAAAGACCTGTCACATTGTTTGCTATCCAGCTCAACGTTGCGTTTTGAGAGGGAGGCGTTCCTGAGCAGTTGACACATTATTGGATACTGCTTTATATTGGAAAAGGGCAATATGGTCGGGGTGAGAGATGAAGCTCCCTTTCTCCGCCTCTGCTGTCTATACGTCGAGTTGTGTACATGAATAACTACGCTCTCTATTGTTTGACAAGGAGATATGCAGACGTTCTGTGCTCTATTCCCGTACCGGTTGTTCCTTGCGCAATAAAGATAGTTGCTACTGCGCGTACCTACCTTTTCTTTTCTCTTACAATTGTTTTTGGCACCATTTAGGTGTCAGATGGCAGCGGTCCTTGTTGCATGTTTCCTTGTCTTCGGTGGCCTGTGACTGCATTAAACAGATCCCTGTACAATGTCAATAGACTCAAGGTGGTCTAGTGGTTCCTCTCGACCTCTTTTTGCCAAAAACAAAGTAAAAGGTATCAACAACAACAACAACATATCCGGGGCGGGAAATGTATTGACATGGTTGGGATGTTGCACCTCAAATGATCCCGCTTATTTCATCGTTCGGCCTTTCTCTTTCTCATTCCAAAAGTTTTTTGTACTTGTTGGTTAACTTTTTTCTACTACTCTTTTCCCTCTTTCCTTCCTCCTTTCTTCCTCGCCTTTAATCATTTACGCTTTAACATTTACGACCACCTTTTTTATCTATAGCGGGCTATAACATTTGTTGCTAACATTACCACTGTTTGTTCTTGACTACTGCTTAACGCCCAGCTTGTCTTTTTTATTTTTGCCTACCTCAAAGTCGGTGTTTAATTAGTGCAGCAAATAATAAAAACCCTTCATTTCTCTATTCACAGCAAACAACTAAGCGGATATTCTCGTCTTGGCTTGCGCAGAGTCCCCATTTCTCTCCCCAATTTTGCAGCCATTGTTGTTGGTCTTTTTTCCACCACAAGAGCTAATAAATCGGTCAAACGACAACAAGCCCAAGCGGTCTTGCACAGCAGCTGGTCTTTCTTATTTTTGTTCTTTTCGCGCTCATTTACTCTACACTGCTGGTTTTTTTGCTTGGAAAATCCACACTAACAAGCAGGTACCGACTGGTAACAGGTTTTTTCTTTGTATCCACAGCCTTTGTGTTGGTGGTTCCATCCATTAGCACTCGCTGTCTCTTTGTACGCTTTCTCTTATTTCGGTCTCTGTTTATTTTTTTTCTGACGAACTCTAATCGGCAATCCCCCATCCCTCCTTTTCTTTCTCTTCTGCAAGCTCAAGACTTTTTTTTCAGACTTTTTTATCGTCATAGTTGCTGCATTTGTACACTCTTTAACATTCCCTTCTCCCTCTATTACCAAGCATCACACATTAAACAACCTCTCATATCCGCACATATAACGACTCTCCGTCCTGGCCCTGTTGGTACTCATAAAATGGATACGTGGGTCCTGGCATTGGTTTGTACGGCAATAGCCATCGGCGGCGCCCTGGTTGGCGCAGTGGCAATGTTTGCAGTGATCCGGTACCGTCGGCATCAGCACATGAAGCACAGCAAGAGCTGCACAGGGTGCGCGGGCAAAGGATGCTTTGGATCGTGCATCCGCACAGCAGACGACATTGTTGGCGAGGAGCTTGCATCGGAGTTGACGCCGGCCGAGAAGCAGGTGCTGCATAAGATTGCTGGCTACAATGGCGCAATAAGCCTAACCCTCCGACTGCCCGAGCCGTCACTGGGCATTCCGCTCTCCCCAGCCACAGTGCCCAACGGCAGCATCAAGGGCACACGCTTCTCGATATCCTCTACAGACGCTCTCAGTTTGCCGCTGCCGCCCTTGCAGCCTATGCATGCCGAGCCTGTGGGCCCGCAGCCCGCTTCCAATTGCGACAATAGCACCGCCATGACTGGCAAACGGTCCAGCGCCAAAATTGATCTTCCGCTGAATTCATGCACGAGCCCCACGGCAGCTGCTGCGTTTGCCGACGCATTGGAAAGCCAGAGCCATAGTAAGAGACACAGCCAGCGACACAGCCAGCTGCCGCGGGCCTCGCAATCGAGTGATGACGCGCAGAGGGGAGCACCTGCGCAGCCTGATGATTCAGCTACATCCAAGGCCAACAGGCTAAGCGTCAAAAGCTTCAAAACATTCCAGAGCAAGCGCACCTCTGTGCAGCGCATGGTTTCTAAAATGACCTGTGTGGATGAGGTGGCGGGTGCGGTATCGTGGTCGTCGCCTGTAGACGATCGGAGCCGGAAATCTGCGGCGTTTGATACAGTTACCATGGCGCCCGACAGCAACACAAGCAACGACGGAGTCAAAGCTACTGAGAAAGAGAAAGATGGCAGCAAGGATGCAGATGGCAGCACAGACAGCGAGAGCGATGGGGAGGCGGCACACTCGCCAACAAGCGGCTCGACACCGTCGGTTGCCGAAAGCAACCCAGAAACCATCAGCACTGGCACGCCGCCGGGGTCGCCGCGCACACTGGCCAGTCCCTGCAACAGCTTCGACTACGTGTTCATTCCGCCGTCGCCGTCGATATCGTCGCTGTATGGCGCAACCGGAATGGAGACGCTTGCGCATGCGCCGTCAACGCTGGCTAATCCGCGGTCGGCGTCGCTGGCAAAGTCTATCAGCTCGCCTGTTGCCGCCGTCCACGCTCACGCCCACGCTTCGCTCTTCTCGCCGCCGCCCGTGGCTTACCACCAAAAGTACTTTGAGACGCACAGCCCGCGGTCGCCGCTGGTGCCCTCCTCCTCCAGCGACAAGTCGTCATCTTGAATAATCTCGATTCGCTCGGCTCTTCCTGCGTGTGAAGACCAAGCACTGAATCCTCTCACCTCTTATCTCTATTCCGGCTGGTCTGTCGTGTACAGTTTTGTTTTGATAACCCGGTTAACTTATTTCTTATGCCCATTGTTTCTCTCGTCACTAATCACCGTCTCTCTATTGCTTAACCTTCTTTTTTTTCATCTTCTCTCCTTATTGTCATCCTTCTCTACGTTGTTGTTTTTCTTTCCCAAACAAAGACCTGCTTTTTAATGATCGTTTTATTAACTTCTTACACTCTTTCAGAACAATTATGCGCATGGTTTATTGGTTGCCTCCCCTCCACTTACTCTGGACGGTCCCAGTCCTGACCAAAATCGTTAAAAAAGTCGCTATGCTCAACTCCCCCCTGCCCTTCACCGTCGCCCTCGTAGACACCCAGCTCTGCTCCCCTGCCTCTGCTCCTCAGTTTGCCAGCACTGCGCTGGCTCCTGATCCCCACGGTCCTTGCTGTGTCCGGAAATGCTGCTGACGACGACGACGGTAGTAGCTCCTCCTCCTCGCTATCGCCTTCGCCCTCTGCGACCACCGCCTGCCGGAGTGGCGATTCGGGAACTGCGCTGTCTGCTTGCCGCCGCTCGCCTCTGCTGCCGCCGGCTGCCGCGTTCCTCTGCGGCGTGTTGTTGTTCGACTGCGGTGGTGTTGCTGGAACCCCTGCGCCTGCGTTGGGCACATCCACATCCATTCGCTCTGGCTCCATTACTTTTGCTGCTTGCTGGGACTGTGTTCTATGCCGGTGTAATTGTTTGCTGACTGTAGGCGCTGCACAAAATGCACAGGAATTTGCAGTACTGAAAAAGAAAAAGGTATAATAATTGTAATAATAAAAACAGACAATTGCTAGGCAAAAAGGGGTTGGCAGAAAAGAGTTGTGACGTTTTACAATCAAACTCCTACATCGTTATAGAGTTGTGCAAGCCCATTTCGTATGGATTGAGGTTATTCCGTTTAAGGAGAAAGCCAGATTTGGCATGGCGGAGTGTGTGGATGGGCAGAACGATTATCGTTTGCATATAAAGAAATGGTAGAAAAGCAGAGCCAATAGAATATTAGTATACATAATAAAACATCAATAGCACATTTTCACAATAAACAATATACAAATAGCATACCTCGTGAAAGTTTGACGACGCCCGTATCCCATATAGCGGAATGTAGCCCGTTGTGGAGTCTTTAAAAACCACGAAATAATGACAGCTAATGATTAGTCTGTGCGTTGACGTTGAGCGGGGGGACCATCAGGAGGCACCTCGCCATTATCTGGCACAACTGCATTGTCCCTGACACGATTGCCGCGTTGGAAACACTCAGGAACTGCACCGTTTTGTTGGAGGCCGTTTGCAATGTGCCGAAAATTTATTGCTGCTGCTAGGTCGCGATTCAAACAGCGTGGATGCATTAAATCAGACTGTCCGTCAGCCACACGTCCAATACAGGTAACGTTTTCACAACGCAGGACAGCGTGGCTGGTAATCACTGGCCACACATCTCGACGGTGCGGCCGCGGATTATCCATTTGAAGAAACTTCTTTAGTATACCCGTTTCACAGTACGGGCACATCGTTGAAGTGAGATACTCATCGATGTGGAGGAGACAGAAACCGAGCTTAACAAGCATGCGTCTCATGCCAATGGCTGGAATCGGTGCATGCCAGCGAACGTTTCTTGCAGACCAGTCGCCAAGCACAAGCGTAGAATTCAGACCAAAGGTGCGTCTAATTAATTGTGCAATGTGCAACTCAAATTTCTTCTTGTTCATGTACGCCAACTGTTGGAGCTTGCGGTGGAGGGGCTGCGTCTGCGGAACCATATTGCCCTTTTTTCTGTGTGCATCGCGCTCAGCTTGGTTATTCCTGTGTGCTTCACGGCGCTGCAGCCTTCTCCGGCGCTGCTGCTGCTAATGTTCCTGGCGCTTCTGTTCATGCTGCTGCAACTTCTCTGGAGACTGGCATGGAAAAAAAACAGACACAATCCGCGGGGTTATCTAGAGGTAACGGGTAAGCCTTTGGAAGAATGCAACACAGCAAACGTTTGCACTTTTCTGGCTGACAATCAACAAAAGTCAACAGCCACAAACACTTACAACACATTGTGGATACCTCAACCAGCAGCGCAAAGATGGGAGAAACTGCATAGCACACCGATGGAGCATAAGCATGTATTTTTGCTATGGCAGATACAGCAGGGGTGTGTTCCCACTGCCCTACAGCTGCCTCATATGGTTCTGGACATGGACAACCGCTGTTCTGTCTGTTGCAGACAGAAGGAGACACTGGCACACTACTTTCTCGAATGCCCCATATACGCCATTTCTAGTAGCTATTCAAACGTTTTATAAACAGTATAACACCTTTTAACTCACTTAATCGCGTTTTCCAGGCTACGCCTGAGAGAATCATGTACGGTTTTACAGACTGACACAATGATACTATTAATGCGGCAGTCTTTCATGGGCTGGTAGTCTGGAAAATATATTGCACCTATGCAGAGACAACCCTTGAAGGCAAATATATCATTGGCAATGCTCTGTTTACTTGCTGGAATCTCATAGTTTTATAACGAATTGTCCACGGTTTCTACACAAGCATCAGACAAAATCGGCAAGTCGTTTTTCATGCTGGACCAACGTAGAATCTAGTTGGTTTGTATTTGATTCAGGCAACAACACCCACTAGGTATCACTAGTCTTTTCATATCAAACATTCAACCCAGACCTGTCAAACTCCAGCCACGATCTCCATTTCTCAGCTGTCTGTCCATCACAGGCATAATAATCATCACAATTATTTATTGGAACTTTCTTATTTTATTTTTGACACTCTGTTATACAATGTATTGCTTTCAAAAAGTTACATGTAAATATGCTTATTCAATTTATTTGTTATGATTTAGCTCATATAGCGATGAGATTGATGGGCATAACCCCCCCCAAAACACTTTTAGATTTCATTCTAATGTTTTCTTTAATCATTTACTGTGCCCATGTGAGTGAATAAATTCAATATATTATTTTACTTGGTGTGTTGCTTGTATATCATAAAACATGGCTGCCACTGATTTACCCAAATGTGCCAAAAAAGATGTTATCCATGAAACACAGATAGAAAAGTATGTTCTTGCATCATTGATATGGTAGACACAGTCGGATGAGTCTAGTGAGCTTGTGTGCTACAACATAAATCGTATTTATGAGGCAATTAGTGATAAAAGGTGGTACACTCCAAATAGGCGTTAATACACAGCATATAATTAATAATATAAATATATATTGTGTGTTTTGTTGCCATGAAATGGCTCTACAGCAACACCAAACATAGTTAATACATTAATTTAAATAATTTCAGTATTTTAAATAGACATATATATATTTCTTATCTACTATTATTTATTAATCGTTAATAAAAATGGTAATAAAAATGTTTTTACCTAAACATGCGTTTCTAGTGAGAAATAATTGACCAGCGATGGTTTATGCATTTACCGATGAAGCGTTAAACGTGGGCGGATTGGATAAACATGCTTTAATACTTAAAAGAGCTTAGAGGAACTTTAGTGTGTGTCCAGTTGGGACCAGAAAATCGTACAACGTTAGGAAATAATGCATTTATAGACAATGCTTTTACAGAGGCATGACGTTATGTAGATAAAAAGACATTATCATTTTTACTTCTATTTGATGCGTTTTGGCTTTTTTACAAAGCCCTAAAAAGCCAGCTGTTCTTATTAGCATTCCGGATGATTCCTCCCCCTAGTAATATCATCTGCTTTAGACCGCCAAAAGAGGAATATTCTTCCCTGTTGCGCTTTCTTCCTTTCGCTACTGTCGCAAAAAAAAATATCTGGATCTCTGGCTCCAGATCGGATGGTTTGTTACTTGGTATGGATGATACGGATCCTAATCTGACAAATAATTACTTTTTGAAACAAAAAAGACTGTTATTCAGAGTCACCGACTAGAAAGGAAAAAAAAGAAATAAACCACAGAAGAGGATGTTGTAATTGCTTCTCTGTTGTTTTTTTTGTTATTGCGATATGCTTGCCACTCAATCTCCTATAATGTTTAATATTGCTATGCGTGGCCAGTAATACCAACCTTTGCATCGTCATTCTCCTGAGGCACAAAAGTAAAGTCACCATCTTCTTCTTCTTCACCAATATCAATGCCCTTGATCTCCTTGGCATAGTGCTTAAGCAGAGCATCCTTTGCCGCTCTATACTCGGCCATTTTAATGGAGCTTCCATACCCCATTCCAACCATCCGAGTGCCGGTGAAAATACCAACGATAAACACGGGAGACGATGTGAACCGACCAGTCTCCTTGAGAATACGCGCAACCGGGTATTGCAGCTCCTTTCGCTTGCACAGCGCGCGAAGCATAAGCTTGGGGTTCTTAATAACCATTACGTTTTCAACATCCACGGGCTTGCTGTGAACAATATGCTTTGCAATGAACCGCTTTGCCGCAGCATCGCCCTGGTCCTGGTAGATCGCTCCAATCAGCGCCTGCACGCTTTTGCCAAGCACTTTGGTCAGCCCAACCTGCGGTGCCTCCTTGACCACAGGCGTCCACCGCATGGCCGGCTGCATGCCAAAGTGCTTTGCCACCTCGGCCAGTCCCATCAGTCCAAAATTCGCATGCTGTACGTCCTGCAGTGTTTCGGGCGGTAGATTAGGATACGTCTTTTGCAAATGCTCGCCTACATGGAGATTCAGCACTCGCTTGCCGATCCACACCAGTCTCTCGTTGGATACGCCGCGCCCTTGCTCATACGATCTGTGCGTGCACACCTGCTCCATCAGTCCGCTGTCCTTGAACTTTAGATTCAGCCGTGATTCGAGTGCGGAAAAGGTACTTGTGCTGGGCTCTGCCGCTGCTTGTTGGCCAAACACACTGGTGCTGAATCCAGATGTTTGGTTGCGGAGTCCCCCTGCAAGCACGGCCGACGTAGCCGTTCTTCTGCCAAGTAGACCCAGCGATTTAGCAAGACTCATTTTCACTAGTCCTGTAGAAAGAATGAAAAAAAAGGGAAAGGAAATTATGTGTAAAGGTAAATAATAAAATAAAGGAAAATGGTAAAGCTTTTTTCCTTATCAAAAAAAATAAAACAAATGGAAAGAAAAACGGCAGATCACACGAGCGCCAGCCAGAGATTAGATCAATGGGATAAAACCATTCTTACTCATTTCTAAGGCTTTAATAAATGTTTTTTATCAATATAACAAACGTAAACTCTTTCTTGCATATGGTAAAATAATTAACAATAATGGCATCCGCCAGCTCCTGGCAAAAGAACAACCCATCTGGAGCATTTCTATGTGCACCTAGCAATTGGGACAGCTCTTTACCGAGAACATTGACGGGCTCTGCGCAACGCTAGATGCTGCCATTGCATCGATTTCCGCCGAGGCTGCCTCCGTTGCTGCAGCAGCAGCAATGGCGGCTGCTGTGTCGGATGTCGACAGTGCGTTGCTGCTGCTCTGCGGACTTAGGCTGTTCTCGCGATACAGTGGTGACATCAGGCAAAGAAGCTGCTCGCATTCCTCTCGAACCGCCTGTGCCTCGTCCGCAATGCGCTGGAGACTGGCTGGGGCGACACCAACTACCGATCGCCGACGAGACTTGCGCTGTCTGGAAAGCGAGAACCGCGCAAGCCTGTTGCTCCCGGGAGTCTGGAAGCCACTGCTCGCACGACCACTCTCAAAGCTCTCGCGTGGCGTGCCGTCACCAGTATTGGCGGAGACTGGGCCGCTGCTGGTGTTGATGCTGTTGCTGCGACTCCGCCGCATGTCGTCAGGCGTGCTCGGCTGCTCAATGCCCTTTCGCGCCTTGTCCCACGCATCCTGCACGTACAGCGAGTACTGCTCCCAGTCGCAGAACGCCAGCATTATAGCACGCTTCTTGCTCAGCGTCAATCGGCTCTCCAGCATGGTCAGCGGCATGCTGTCGTTGTCCATGATTGTAAGCAGCGCCTCTGCCTGGCGCCACAACTCCCACAGCCGCTCCTCCTCGACCGACGGCTCTATCGAGCCACAAGGCTCACGAATCGAGCTGACAAACGTCGTTGTGCCGATCTGGATGCCACGGTCCGGGAGCTCAAACACAAGACACCGCAGAATCATCGGACGCAGTCTGGCAAGCGCGCTGCTCAAATTGCTTATCTGCAGCAAATACTTTTCCTGCTGGAGGATGCGGTGCTGTGCCTCGAGTACGCCTCGGTCAATAGCGCGGTCCTTGAGTCTGCTGCTTCCCTCAAACACGCGCGCCACAAGCCGCGACGGCGTGCGGTCGGCCGGACGCCGCCACGACGTGGGCGAGCTAAAGTCCGAGTTCCAATCGCTGCTGTCATCTGGCAGCACGTGCACGGCAACCTTGGCGGTAGTCGTCAGCACCTCGTCCTCCGACACTGTCTGCTGGTCAACCTCGTCCTCGATATCCTTGAGCAGCTTTGCCATGTCTGAGGCCGACGCCGACTTGCGCGGAGCTCCACGCTGCCGCGACCGCGAGCTTGACACAGTGCTGGCTTTGGAGCTGCCGCTGGCAGCCGGCGATCTGGCGACTGCCTCGTGCACAACAATGTCATCGTCACCATCCTCGTCATCATCAGCCTCGACATCCGCATCGAAGGCATCTGCGCGAGGCGAGGCAATGATGGGAACGCTATCCGCCGCCCTGTTCCTGGAATCAGCTGTGGCGGCCACATCGGACGAGCGTGCGTCGGATTCAGCAACAAGCGCAGCTGCATGTATATCATCTATGCTTGGAATCACTATCCTCTTCTCCTGCGACGATCTCAGCTGCACTATTGTGCCCTTATCTGCCTTGTATGTGCGCTGCTGATACTGCTTCTGCTTTTGTTGCTGCTGCTGCTCTTCTTGCATCTTTGTCCGGGATAGCGGCCGAGACCCTGATGTGGCCAGCGTCGCCTTTGTTTGCTTTCCAATGCCCGAAGACGCCGATGCTGTTGCATTCAGCAGTCGCGGCCCTTCCACGGCGAGCTCGCTCCGTGTGCGCTGGGCGCTGAGCGTCATCTCCCGCGTGCTCTTGCGTGATCGCATGTACCCGCCACTGTCGCTGGCTGTGCTGCTGCTTGTCCGAGTGTCTGTGCTTGTGTTTGGTACGCCTGAGCCGTGACTGCTTGGCTGGACTGTGCCTGAATGTGTGCGCTGGTTGGCCGATGTCTTTCTCTTGAACAATCGGAAAACAGACCGATGTGTTGGCACACATCCCTTTGATTCCGTGTCCATTGTGTACAGCGCAGCATCGCTGTGTGACGCTGGATGTCGAGAGGTGTTTTCGGCGTGCTGACGGAGACCAAACGATGGGCCATATGTTGAGTTGCGTCCAGCGGCTGGCACGGTTCTGCTGTCTCCCGCAAACGTTGTGATGGTGCCAGGTCTGGGTCTGGGTGGCTCCGTGTGGTGCATCCTCTGACTATACTAGTATCTGCTGTAAGGGAGAAGGGGCGCACGTCCAGCAGACAAGCGACTCTCTCTGGGTAGATAGATGTAAGCGGATATTGAAAAAAGAAAAGGAAAAAAAGAAAAAAAGAGCAATAATAACAACAAAAACAGAAAATATTAACAACACCCCTTCGCTGGTTGCAGAAGAAGCAGAAAGCTGGAAAGGCTATGACAGAAGAGAGGCAACAGCAGCGCCAGCAGCAGCTTCAAGGTGGGGCCAGAGAACCAGACAAAAGAGAAGGGCGTAGAATTGCGAATGGTGTAGAACTGAATTCAAGTAGTTTCTGGGCGCTGTGAAGAGGAGAAACAAGGCAGAGACGAAAAAACAAGCGACGAGTGGGGGGTGGTCGTGCGTTTAAGCAACAGACAAGATGTCAGCAGATGAAAAAAAAGGCAATAAGAAGTGTTTGCTAGCTGACGCGCTAAAAGTATCACAGTAAAGAGAGAGTATATGCTAGCTTAAGAACAAAAATAAAAAGAGGAACAAAGCGAGCGCGATGAAGATGTTTGCCGGTCTGAAGAAAAGAAGAAGAGGAAGAGCGCGCGGGTCGGACTGGCTAGGACCGCTACGAGTCTATCTACTCGGCACTGCTGTTATTGTGGCAATTGGCGCTATTGTCCTTGCTGTCGCCTATTGCCTCTTTTCATACTCCGCGCCGTTGGATTGGATTGGGCTGTGCTGGACTGGCCTTTCTTTGTGTCTTATTTCGCCTCTTGTCGTCAGGAGGGCGCGGAACATCATCAGCACTCAAAGCTCGTGAGCGCTTGCACGCAACAGAATGAGCCGCCTTCTGTGCGCCAATCCAAAGCGGGTTAAAGCCGGTTTTGTCAGCCAACGCAGCAATGTCCATTTGAGGACAATCGCCTTTCTCTTTGCGCTTTTTCTCTGGCTCGCAGCACAACTGATCTGTAAGAGAAGAAAGCTCGCATCCAGAAAAAAAAACAATAACAAACAGAGCAGACAGCACGTAAAAATAAATCACGGTCCTTTCCGCTAGCCGTCCACAGTCCACGCCCATCTTCTGGGCCGGCCAAGCGGCAAAAGTTTTCTGGCTGCTCTTCAGCCTTCTCCCACGCCAGAGAACGCCTCCCCCTACTCCACGCGGAAGCGGCTGCCCGCGCCTCATGCAAGGAAACTCGGACATTTCTGCAGCTTGCGCTGCTCCTCTGCTATCCTGGGCTTGTGCTGACGATGCCGCGAGCCGACTTGGTTTCACAGAGGCTTCTCTGAGTAAAAGATGGATGGACATGGCCATCCACCCGTATTATCGGCATCACCGAATTTGCACGTCCGTCATGAATAGTAGTGATAGCTACTGTTTGCAAATGCCAATGCTTCAGGCGCTGAAAGAAAAAAGGATCCGCCGCAAAGAACACGCACAAAGCCATGGTCCGGTCCTCGACAGACCATACATATCAGAACATTGGATTTGGGCAGTACTTGTTTATTAGTGATTTTGCCAATGATTCATTTGTTTAATAACTATCTGTTTAAAATGCACTAATTACCACACTTGATGGTCTTGCAGCTAAATGCCATTGATTATTGACAACCTCTTCTCGTTTATTGTGCTTGGAAACAAGCCAGAAAGCTCTAATGGCAGCGCCCTCCCACGCCATATTCTTTTCTACTCAAAAAGAGCCAAAAAAGGCATTTGTATGAAATTCCAAGCCTCCCTTACCCGCGTTTGCCAAATCTGCCACCAAAGAACATCAGAACAGACACACACACAACCCCAGCCTCTTCAGAGAAGCATCTCCATCAAGCCCAGCAACACACGTGCTGCAAGAAGAAGACAAAAATGAAGACAATTGGTAATTTAATTTGAGCGCGTAAACCGCGATTCGATCTCAGTTACGGATACTTCGACGCTGGCATTTTCGTCGTAATCATACCACTCGCCTTCGGTCAGATCAATGTCAAATACATCGTTGGACTCGGTGCTTTTTGCCGTCCATCCATCACGCGGCTCAAACTCCACCGGTTCCAGCCCACGGCATTCGATGACCAATACCTTTGCAAAGCTACCGCTGTTCTCTTCTTTATATGGCTCAGGGTTGCCTACAATCGAGGCTGCGCCCTCACGCTTGCAGAACTTGCACCGCATTACCAGATTCGCTCCACCGCGGCTCCCCGAGATCTGGCCGGCATCCTATGTTGCGGGCCACGACAATAGTACATTTACACACATGGTACTATTAGTCGAATAGTATCTTAAATCAACGCATACACAAATCGACACTTGCTAACATTGACTAAATGGACCCTAAAAGGAAAACTGCTCAGGAATAAAATGGCACTGATGGTCCAGTTTACATTTGAATTACAGCTTAACTCACCTCAGCGCTAATCGAAATCGTGTTCTTGTCGACCTCGCGACAGCTACTACACTGGATCTTGAAATACCAGCAGTGATCCGCGCTTGCTGGCTTTAGATCTGTGACATTTGTCAGCTCTGCTTTAATCTGAAGCTCGAGTTTCACCATTTTCTGACTTGATAAACTATGCCCTGACTGCTAGAAACCAACAAGAAGTAATAAATGAGTATGGACGTTGGATATGTGGGTTATTGACAATAAGATGTAGTCGATAGGTTTGTCTGACATGTGGCTCTTTTTGCTGGGATTTGGCTTTGTCAATCACTACATGCTGGGTTGTGGGCATACGCCACATGCCACCGCAATTCCTGCTTGGGTTTCTTCCAATAAATCTATTTTCTCTCAATTCTTGCTTAGGTTCCACTATATTGGCTTCAAATACAGTCCTTGACATACAAGCAATGCTAGTAAAAAGAAATTATAAAAGAGCAATATTAATTCCACTCGGGAGCAAGTTCCTTGACACATTCAGCAATAATAGCCGCACCCTTCTTAATGTCGCTGACCGGAGTGTTGAGTGGCGGAACAAGGCGGATCGTGTTCTTTCCAGCTCCAACAAGCAGCAGCCCCTTTTCACGAGCAAGACCAACAATCTTCGACGGATCGTTGCTAAACTGAATGCCACGAAGAAGGCCTGAGCCGCGAATATCCACGACGATCTTGCCAGTGTAAGGCGCCAAGGCCTGTTTTAGCTCTTGATCCAACACCTTGCCTGCAGTCTCAACACTGCTCAGGAAGCCAGACTCCTTGATCTGACCAAATACCGTGCACCCAACACGACAAGCCAGCGGATTGCCTCCAAACGTAGTGCCATGGTCACCCACGCTAATGACATTGGCAACCTTATCGCTGACCATGATTGCGCCAATTGGGATTCCGTTTGCAAGCGGCTTGGCCATTGTGACAATGTCGGGGCTGCAGTCAGAGGGGTATGTCTGATGTGCCCACAGCTTTCCCGAGCGTCCGATTCCGCACTGGATCTCGTCGTAGATCAGCAATGCGCCGACCTGATCACAGCGGCGACGAAGCGCCTGCAGGAACTCTACGTTCGCAGCGTTGATGCCGCCCTCGCCCTGGATCGGCTCCACAATGACAGCACACGTGCGCTCGTCAACAAACGTGCCGAGCTCGCTTGTGCGGTTAAACTCTGCCGTGGTGACTCCGGGAATCAGCGGCGCAAATGGCTTTTGATACTTGGGGTTGGCAGTCACGCTCAGTGCGCCCATCGAGCGGCCGTGGAACCCGCCCGTAAACGACACAATCCCGCATTTCAGATTCGGATCGCCGCGCAGTACCTCGGACGTGCTCTTTCCCAGGCTCCCTGACTCTGCCACGTGTTTCCCGTACTTGCGCGCAAACTTCAGCGCTCCCTCGTTTGCCTCCGTTCCTGAATTCGTAAAGAATATGCGTGGCCCGCTGGCTCCGTCAGACCCCTTTGCGTAGATCCCCTGCGTGCCCTGTGGATAGGCCTCTGTGGTTGCAGTTACGATATCATGTGCCAGTTTAGGTGCCCAAATATTGTGGTACAGGTTGGAGCAATGCACCAACTTTGTCGCCTGATCAGCCACAACAGCAGCAACATCAGCGTTTCCATGTCCAAGAGCAACCACCGCAATACCGGCCGTAAAGTCAAGGTACTCGTTGTTGTTGGTGTCATACACGTAGCTTCCCTTACCGTGCGATAGAACGATGTCTGGGCGCGAGTACGCCTTCATGATAAATGTGTCTGCATTGTTGATTATCTGGCTAGCGCTCTGAGAAGACTCTGCGCTCTTCAGTATTCCGGAAGCATGGTACTTGCGATGCAGGGCGTAAGAGTTTCGGACAGAAAGCCCTTGTCTGGTGCTTGCCGCAAGAATACGCAACGACGTAGTAGACCTTATTAGCGAGCCCATTATAACCAAACCAGAAGGATATATCTTCCAAAAGCAAATCCAAGGAAAAAAGAGGGGCGGATGAAAGAGAAACTAGTACGCAAAGGAAAAAGATGAAAAGATAAGAAAAAAAAGAAACAAAGAACAACAGGGTGAATGAAAATGACAAACAACTGTTTTGTGACAGCAATTTATCGGTGCCCAACAATGGTGGAATGTTAGTCATTTTTATCGGTCTGCTTTAATGAAATCCTTGACTGAGACGCTTGACATGTATACATGCCACAGTGTCTGCCGCATCCTCAATCGCCCTGCTGTTTTGTGCTTAAAGTTGAATCTGCTGCTTTGTTGAATCACAACCACTGATCCGTCAGTAACCAAAATCCTCACAATGGATCAGATTCAATTGGCTGATCAGCACAGGCTGAAGATTAAATTCTGCCAATTAATTTTTTTTTCTGTGCATTGTGAAAAACAATTTTTGTCCTTGTTACACCCTCTTGCTGTTACTTGCGTGTAAAAATATTCACTTCTTTCATTGAGACGTTTTTTTTTCCTTGTCTTTTTTGTTTGCTTATATTCGACACTCTTCGCAAGGAAAGAAGAAGCAAACGATGGTTCCCAAGAAACACAAGAGCAAGCGGCTGCCGCTCAAGCAGCAGCAGAAGATCAGAAAGCGGGCAGCAGAAAAGCATCGCAAGGACCGTCGCGAGTCGAAGAAGAACCCACAGCGGAAAAAGCTACAAAAGGATCCAGGAATCCCCAATCTCCTGCCATTCAAAGACAAGATTCTGCAACAGATAGACGACCACCGCGAGCGTGTGGAGGAGGAAAAGAAGCGGCAAAAGGATGCGCGCTCCAAGCTCCATGACAAAAACCGCAGCATCAGCACATCGATGACGATGGCTGAGCTTGCAAGAGAAGCGCAGAAGCGGGGCTCTGCCTTTGAGACGGCACAGGACGAGTATGGCACCGAAGAGCGCGAGATTGTCGAGGGCGCTGTTGCTGGGCGCAAGGACAACTCAAAGCGCGCATACTACCGCGAGTTCCAAAAGGTTGTTCAGAACGCCGATGTCATTCTGGAAGTTCTTGATGCCCGTGATCCACTTGGCACCCGGGCACCGCAGATTGAGCGGATGATCCTCGATGCTGGTGCAAATAAGCGCATCATTCTTATTCTCAACAAGATTGATCTTGTTCCGCGCGACGTGGTAGAGAAATGGCTCACATACTTGAGGCACGAGTTCCCGACGCTTGCATTCAAGGCCTCGACGCAAGAGCAGCGCAGAAATCTGGGCCATGCAGTCTCCGGCACAAAGAAGGCAGCGACGCTGAGCACGTCCGAATGCGTTGGAGCAGACTCTCTAATCCAGCTGCTCAAGAACTACTCGCGCAACCAAAAGATCAAGACCTCGATCACGGTCGGAATCATTGGGTTCCCTAACGTCGGAAAGTCGTCGCTGATCAACTCGCTCAAGCGCGCACGTGTGTGTGGGGTGGGATCCACGCCTGGTCTCACAAAGTTTGTGCAGGACATCCATCTTGACTCGAAATTGAAGCTGATGGACTGTCCCGGAATTGTCTTCAACAGCCCGCTGAAGGGAGCAAGCAAGCTGGACAAGACGGCTGTGGCCGAGATGATGCTGCGCAATTGCATCAAGGTCGAGCTCCTTGAGGACCCCATTGCGCCTGTCGATCTGATTGTCCAGCGCAGCAACCCAGTCTCGCTGCAAGCGATGTACAGCGTGCCAGCATTCCAAGACACACGCAGCTTCCTTGTCCAGCTGGCACGCCAGCGCGGCATGCTCAAGCGCCAAGGGATTGCCGATCTGGAGAGCGCAGCGCGTGTTGTGCTCAACGACTGGAACAAGGGCAAACTCCCGTACTACACGCTGCCTCCAGGCATGACAAAGACCACGGTATCGGGCAAGACTGCTGCTGGCGATGCTGCGGTTGTCCACGGAGCCGAGCGCGCGGTTGTTGTTGGCGAATGGGCGAAGGAGTTTGACATCGATGCCCTGCTAGGCGACATGGACTCCAAGGTTCTTGCCGATGCCGATACTAGCAAAGATCTTGCACGCCGCGCGATGGTCACCGAAGGCCGAACTGTTGCCGACGCTGTGCGAATCGAGGACGAGGACATGGATGATGCCAGCGACGACAACTACGTCTCGGGTTCTGGCTCCGACAACGACAGTGTCATGGATGATGACGATAGCGACAGCGATGAGCCTGGCGCCGAAGCAGCGCCAACCTTTGTTGTCAATCTGCCGGAATCTCGGAAGACAAGGACACAGACGCGCAGCAAGGACAAGGCCTTTACTGCAGCCGAAGCAGAGGTCAACCCCCAGCTTAACCGCGTGGCAAAGGAAGAGCAGCGCAGGCTGAAGAAGAAGCTTGCAAAGGCAGCCAAGGCCCAGACAGCTAACAACGGGGAGACGATGGGAATGGACTCTGAGGAGGGGGAAGAATCTGGCGATGACAATGACAACTACAACTTTGGAACCTACTTTAAAAAGCCTACCACTGGTGCTGATGCTGCCTCAGACATGGACTCGGACTCTGAGGATGACGATCTTTAGGTGCTATCTTCTGCTCGCTTTTCTTTGATAGTTTTGAAAGACCAACAGCCTGCAGGGATGAGGTGCTGGGAATTTGCCCATAGGCCGACCCGTATTATGATTATGAAGCAGAACCATGGATAACTTTTTTAGCTTGCGTTTTTTTTGTGAAAACAAAATGTCGTCCCAAAAAAAAAGAAAAATATTAGACAAAACACGCAATGTTCACCAGCATGAGTGATCTGGCTTTTTCTTTTTTGCGTCTTTACACTTTCTACCTTTAATTGCTGTTCTTTTTTGTTGACTGTTATTTATTTACCTTTTGATTATTCTTAGATTTGCCAATCAGCGGAATTCAAAAGTCCTGGCAGGGTGTACCCATGGCTCCCGAGTCCGATGTTATAAGAGCCTTTGCTGGCGTGGTAGAGAACCACCAGGCACACAGCCAAGCTGAAAGCGGAAATAGCAGAACAAGCAGCGCGTCAACGGCTCGCTTGTTTGCTCAGCTGGCGAAAGAACAGTAAGTGTTTGACACTGCGCGTGTAATTACAGCCACTGCCGTTTAATTCAGCCAAAACACACGTAACATTTGTTCATTGAGAAATTATTATCTATCCTGTAGCTATGCTCAATTTGCGGAAAGCGATTCGTTTTCTTTGTCCCCTTATGGCAAGAAGAATGGTACTAGACAGTGGCTGGCAGAGAGCAGCACATGGAATCTCTTGGGGCGTCTATACTCGCTAAGACTGCAGTCATCCTCTTCAGATAATGGCAAAGAGGACACCGTGATGGATGGAGATGTGAGCACTGACATGGAAATGGATGCTGGCACAGCAAAGGACATTCCGACGGTGGTGGATACAGACTTTACCAGAGTCCAGGAGCTCATGGATGCAGACCCTCTTCTTTCCGAGTATGTCGAGGTGCGTCGATGGCTGGAGGAAAACGCCCCTGCCTTCCATCCGGTTGAGACACGCAAAGGGTACTTGTTTTACACGCGCAAGAGCATCAGAGACCGCAAAACACATGCCAGCACTGCTTCACAGCAGCCCGAAAAGACAGACAACACTGTGACTGAGGCAGATCCAGACGCACCATCGCGTCAGAGAAAGGAGCTTGCATATGAAGACGCCGAGTATGAGGCCAGTCTTCTGCGTACGCTGTTCGAGTATGTGCGTCGCGGGCGCGTTGGCGATGCAATGGATCTGTGTGCTGAGAGCGACGAGCCGTGGCGTGCTGCAAGCATGAAGGGCGGACTGTTGTGGCGCGATCCCAGTCTCGAGCCCGAGATTGAAGACGACATGCCTGTTAGCGTCGAGAGTGGAGCATGTGCAGTCGATCGGAAGCCATCACACACCGCTGGAAACATTAACCGTATGCTGTGGAAGCAGACATGCGCAGCGCTTGCACACGATGAGAATAACGAAGTATACGAGCGCGCTCTCTATGCTGCTTTAGGTGGACGTCTGGATGAGGTTCTGCTGGTCTGCGAGACGTGGGAGGACTATCTGTGGGCCTATATCAACACAATGGTTGAGGCCAAGATCGATAGCGGGATCTCCGATGCTAACTCTTTGTACACTCCGGCGCAGACCACTTCGCTGGATCACATCCAGAGCAAATACCCTCCTATCCGCGACATGACCCAGATATTTGCCTCGCTGACGGAGATTGACTCGACTGTATTGCAAAAGTCGGCCCAGCAGCCCTTCCAGAGTGTGCAGAGGTCGATAATCAACAACGACTTTGCAAGCTACATTGATAGTTATGCCCGTAGACTGCGCGCCGGCGATATGGACGAGGCAGAGCGCGATATCTTGCGCTTTGTTGTTCATGCAGCCTTGTATCTTTCTGAACTCGGAGTTGAGCTGCCAGCAGAAGCCGTTGAAACCAATCTGCAAGCATACATTGGTATTCTTTCAAAGAGTCACCCGGAACTAGTTGCTGCCTATGTCGCGCATCTGCCGACAAAGGACCAAACCGATTCCTACTCTCTATTCCTCTATGGCATCAATGATCCAATCAACGTTCGCCTGAATCTTCTGCGTCTTGCCGAGCAGCACGGCCTTGACACAGACGCGATATGCAAACGCACAACCCAACTTGTTCTGGATGCTAGTAAGACAGAGGACAGCCCCGATGTATTCAGTGATTCCAATGAGTTGTTTGCG
The DNA here is from genome assembly GCA_027578915.1 of Coemansia sp. RSA 1200. NCBI lineage: Eukaryota > Fungi > Kickxellomycota > Kickxellomycetes > Kickxellales > Kickxellaceae > Coemansia > Coemansia sp. RSA 1200. The sequence goes on from JANBTT010000008.1 coordinate 78,394, forward strand.
CTTGCCGAGCCTGTGGAGCTCATCACTGACAACGAGAGCGAGCAAATCCGTGCAATCGAATGGGTAACAAGTAGTGCACAGCTTTACGACCATGCCCTTGTTGGAATATGCAAGCTCGTGCGGTGGTTCCTGCTCCATGGGCGCACCAATGCGGCTACCCAGCTTTTCAACTCGCTGCCTGACGACTTTGTGCAGCAGGATTGGATCAAGGGGGCCGAGTCTGGCGAAGTTAGCGATCCTATTGTTTCCCATTTCCAAGAGTACATCCACTTGCTCAGTCTGTGCGATGCGTATGCCTACTATGCCACATGGTCTGAGATTCTATACAAGCGTCCGGTCGAATCAAAGGTGCACGGCTCACGCTACCAGGCTCTGTGGCTGGAATGGAAGGAGAGTATCACAGCAGCAACAGAGCGTGCGTCCCAGATGTTCCGCAACCGAATCCTGGATGTTGACTGGCTTGGATCACCTCTAGGTCTGGGTGGCGCAGCCGCCGATGACATGGATACAAGTGGAGACGATGCACCATTGCGCGAGAGGATGCAAGAGATCGAGCGCTTGCGTGAGCTGTACATACCAGAGACAGTGTTCCGACTCCACTCCATTCTATTCGAGACACGCGATGCGTTGCCAAAGAACCTCAAGCGCAGTCTTGGTCTTGCGCAGCTGGTTGCCGACGAGTCTCTGGGGATCTACCACCAGCTTGCAAAGCCGTCACATGTGCATCCGCAGGGACGGCTGATGTCATTTATGAATCTGATGCGCCGCTCTGCATTTGAGATCATGCGTGTTCAGCAAGAGTCTCAGTCCAATAAACCGCCTCTGATAATGGATCCAGCTATTATTTCTAGTGGAGCTGTCTAGTAACTTTTTTTTCTACTTTCTGATATTAGGCACAAGAGGATGAAAAAAAGAGAAGATAAAGAGAGTATGCGTTGTGCGTTTACTTTTCTTTACGGAAATCATTTTCAGAAGCAAAGAAGCTGGCACGGTACTCGTCGCGCTCTTCGCGGGTCATTCCATGCATTTTGCCCTGTAGTCCGCCAGAATACTCGTAGGTGCCCATTGACGCTGCAAAGAATGCGCAGCTCCCCAGCGCAACAGGGATCGAACGCTTCCGTAGACCGGCAATCAGACCAGCGGCACAACCGCCAGCAACATCGTTTAGGTAATCATCCTTGCCACGAATCTGCTCGGTCGCAGCGCTGACGCCGGCATATGTTCCGCCCATCGCGCCTACACATCCAGGCAAAAAAAAAAAACAGAAAGAGATAAGACAACTGGATGCCAGCAAGAATATGACGCGATAAAGATAGCTATGGCTGCTTTTCCTTACCTAGAAACCAGATAGTTCCGCCGAATTTTCCAAACAAATCGAGTGCGCTGCCGCCCTTGCGAGGCGAGTATGCTGTCTGGAAGGCGCTGACAAACAGTCCAATACCCGCACCGCCAAGCGCGTACTTTGCTGTTTCCATCTTCCAGTCCTTTGGCACACTTGGCGCCTTGTTCTGTGTTTGCGATTCCATGGTCTTTCTTTTATATTGGATGTAGAGCGAAGTGTTGAATAAAGTAAAATTTCAATCAACCAAAGGGGATTGTCAGTATGGAAAATAGCAGTTGAATTGAGATTAATATAGTCCCAGGTTTAGATGCACAAATGGCACAAATAGGACAAAGGTAATTAAGGAACAGCAAGGGCTAGCTTGAAGACAGAGGAATAAGGGAATGAAGAGAAACGACAGAGATAAAGAAAAATTGGAAACACTAGTGTTTGAAGATCAAGCGAGAGGGAAGAGGACTCGCGTGAAACTTTTTTATTTTGTTCTCCTACAGTGAATAATGAGTCAAAAAAACGAGTAAAATCGTCAGCTCTCTATGTTCTGCTACAATTTCTTTTTTTCTGTAATATATTTATGACACTCTCAATCCAACACTTTTAATAATTCAAATTGAGAACAAAGCTTGGAAAATGAGTAAAGAAGGAATGCAGCAAGAAGCTGCAGGATTATTAGCAAAGGATTCTGGAGCTAGCGGCAATTCTCTCGGTAGACAAGCGCAGCCTGGCGCGGGAGCAGGGCGCAAGGTCCGAGGAAAGAGACTAGTCTCGAAGGAGCCCGGGCAAACCAAGCGTCGAGAGGTGGCCAAGGGAAGCGCACTCGCACGGTCGCGGTACCAAGCCCTTTCATTGCAGTGGCAGGACAAATTGGGCAACACAGTGAGTGAGAATGTGCTGAAACAAGCGGCAAAGTACATTACGCCAGAGGAGTACGACTCGATAGTCGAGGAGCGTGCGGCCGAGGGGCTTTGTGGGTATCCGGTATGCGGACGGAGCAAGCAAAAGCTGGAGCAACGGTTCAGTATCTCGGTTGCCCATAGAAAGATATACGATATCACAGAGCAAGGAAGCTACTGCAGTAGAGAATGCATGGCAGCGTCGCGGTTCTACCGGCACCAGCTCACCGACGAGCCTTTGTACATGCGCGATCAGCGGAAGCCATCGAATATCGTCCTAATGCAGACCGACAGGGATGAGGAGAAGGCAAAGGACATTGGATCTGTGGTGGAGGGGATCAAGTCTGTTTCTATATCGGACAGAACATCGGGCGAAAGGGATCTAATGGGTTGGTACAAGAAGACGCTGGTTGCCAAGATGAACATCCCAGACGAAGTGGCAAAGGCGAATCCGCTAAAGATCGTGGAACGCGAGTCAGAGCACGTTGCGGAAGACATCAGTGAGGCGATGAGCAGACTGCAGTTTGCCGACATCGAGGGATTTGAGCCAGAGTTCGATATCAAGAACATAAAAAAGGCCATCAAGCTGATCAAGAAGCCCGTAATGGCCCCAGCAACGGCTGCTGGGGGGGAAGCTGGAAATGGCGTTGGAAGGGCTGTGGATCAAAATCGCAGCGAGGTTCTGAAGATGAGTTTCGGCCCCAAGGACGATGACGTAAGCATGGCAGGATCGTTTCTCAGCATTCCGGCTGGCGAGGAGACTAGTGCCAGCGAGTTTGAAAAGGACGACGATGACGCTAGCGATGACTCTGGTGTGCCTGGAGCGTCGGCCGATAGTGGATACTTTGCAGCTCTGTTCACAAGCGAGCTTTCTGGCTACGGCGGAGGGACAATCAGCAGCAGTGGTGCGCCTCCCCTGTCGCTCTTTGGACGGATGTGGACACTGTTTGACCGTGTCGTCACGAAGCAGACAATAAAGTATTTGGACGACCTGAAGAAGACGGAGGATAGTGGCCAGATGGCGCTGGGCGTGGCAGACTACTACTGTTCTCCAGGCGACCACTCGATGATGATGAGGCAGAGACTACTTTCGGAGAGCATTTCGGTTGAGCTGGACACGATGCGAGGTAGGCTGCGGATTGCGCGCGATCTGCGACACGAGGTGCGGACGCTGGTATCGACATTGGAGCTCAGCAGCAAGATGGCTGTCTTCAAAAAGCCAGAGCAGCGGCTCCTTGCCGTAGTGGTGCTTCTGGCGCTGGCGCGATCGATGGATCCATTGCGTGAGCAGCTCGAAGCAGAGGGCGAGGCAGCCCAGGAGCTTGAGCGCATCATGAGGGAGCTTGGAACAGACACTGGGAGCATGAGAATGGTGTCGCGGCGGTTGCACGAGCCGTACTAGACAGCGCAATGGGGAGGCTGTGGCAAGCAAGAGATGTATTGGAGTAAATGACAACGGGAGAGAGGAAAAAGAGATTACGGGAGGCTGGCAACCTCGTACTCGACGATGGGGTCCTTCATGACACTGTCGACAAACGGGATATTGTTAAGCAGCGACAGATCCTCGTCGTCGTGCTTCTTCTTCGGGACGCGGCGCTTGACGCTATCAAAGGGCATTTCACGCGAGCTGAACTCGCGCCGCACGACAGAGGATCCGAACTCGTGGTAGAGACGCGTGTCGTAGATGCGGAACAGCACACCGTCAACGCGGAGGAAGAAGCGCTGCAGAACAAAGAAGCCCGACGGCATGACGCGCACCTTGTATGCAAGCTGTGAGGTGCCATTGTCGCCCAGATCATCCTCGTACAGCACGTTTTCATCGTAGAACAGAATAGTCTCGCGCACCATCAGCTTTGCGTAGTCGATCCCGCTGTCGGAAGCGCCAAACGACAGGCCGCTGGAGACGGAACCGCGGTACTTTGTGCTAAATGTCCAGTCGAACGGCTTGATGACGTCGGTGATGTCGCCGCGGCTGCGTCTGCTGGATTCGGTCCAGTTCTGCGCGATGCTGACCTGCACCGACTTTGCCGAGTCAGGACCAGTGTCGACCTGCCGGAGCCCGTCCAGCGCCGTCAGCTCGATGGTGCAGCCGCTAGCAGCGTGGTGGATGCGCAGGTAGTTGTCGCCAAATATCATCTCGGGCACGTTGAAACCAAGCTCGTGCGAGTACTGCTCAATCGTTGTGTTGCTGAGAATGGGCTTGTGGCAGCTGGTTATCTCCCACCCGCCTATCCGCACGCCGCCCACCGTGTCGGTCTCTATCTTTTCAAAGCCAGCTTCCATTGGGATGGAGGCGCAGTGCGAGGGCGGCGGTTGCCTGTCCCGGAATGCTGCGGTGCTCTTTCTTAAGCGTGTTCGACAAAATAAAGGCAAAGCAAAATAAAGGCAATTCCGGTAGCAGCAACAGCAAGGAAAATAATAGTAGGAGAAATTCGGCAAAATGTGCTGAAAGCAAAGGCAAGGAGCGCACGAAACCAATTGGCAGCTCTCGCCCAATGACATGTTTTTTACCTGCCCATCCTTTTCCTTTGCAGTTTGTTATTGAATTAGCTCCTGTTTATTTTTGCTGTACTCTTACTCTTCCTGAACGCGCCGCATCTTTCCCCTTCATCTTAACTTCTCATCCCGACTGACATTATTCCTCAATCAGGTGTTTTCATTAAGCGCACAGCACACATTTCTTTCGATTCGACCAGGATTGGCATCGTTTGCACAAGATGAAAACACGAGGCGCACGGGTATATCCGACGCGGATTCTGTTGGCGGTGCTAGCAGCGATGGCGCTTCTTCTGTGTGTAGGGAAAGAGGCATCAGCACAGTCGGTGAAGACGCTCCAGAAGCTTGCCAACAAGGACCGTGACGGCGTGGCCAAGCTAGACGCAGAGCAGTTCATAAAACACGCGGTAACCGACAACAAGGACTACTCTGTTGTGGTCCAGATGACGGCGCTGCTGCCGCAGTACAAGTGCACGGCGTGTAAAACCGTCGACGCGTCACTGCGCGCGGTGTCCCGCGGATGGAAGCGGCAGCGCGGGTCGGCGGATCCGGCGCTGCAGATCGTGTTTGCCACGCTGGATATGGAGGACGGCGAGGATCTGTTCCGGCAGATGGGGCTTGAAGGCCTTCCGCATCTGATTATCTTCCCGGCCGGAAAGGGCGCGCGTGCATTTGAGAACCCGAGTCCCCGCGAAATGCCGCTCAACGCACGGACCAGCGATCCGCGGGGCATGGCCACCAAGCTCGGCGAGCTGTTCAACATTGAATTCAAGCCCGATCTGCCCACCGATTACGCCAAGCATCTGACAAACGCAGCCGCGGTGGCTGCTGCTGTGCTTGCCGCGTATCTGGTCTACACGCACGTGGATCTGCGCAAGCTTGGCCGCAGCGCCGGCGCAATCGGCACCATTCTGTTTGTGCTGCTGATGACATCTGGCTTTATGTGGAACAGGATCAACACGCCTAAATACGTGGGCCATACCCGTGGCGGCGATGTTCTGCTGTTTCTCCCAACCAACGGCCAGCAGTACAGTGTTGAGACCCAGATCGTCGCTGCCACCTACGCCGTCTGCGCCCTGTGCGTGGTTGCGCTTGTCAGACACGTGCCCAGGATCCAGAACCAGGACCAGCGCACCTTTGTCACTCTTATGTTTACGCTTGCGCTCATCATGACGTACAGCTACCTCAACAGCATCTTCCGCCTCAAGATGTCCAGCTATCCGTTTAGGCTGCTTCTTCCATAGCTTCAGGTTGTCAAGCATGCAACAAGAGCACTTTCTCTCTTTTTGCTCATGAAGGGGGAGCATTATGCAGTAAACAACAGAACTGCGTGGCTATTGTGTGCCTCCTCTTTTTTGGGTTTTGCTTTGCTTTGTTCAGTCTTGCTGTGCTTTTTTCTTTTTTTTCTTTTGCTTTTGCTATGCACCTTGCCTTGTTGATGAAAGAATGCACAAAAAGGGGAGAGAGCCCACACAAAGAGAGAATGAATGAATGAATGAATGAATGAATGAATGAATGAATGGAAAAGAAAAGGAAAAGGAAAAGAAAAAAAGAAATGTTAGAGTGAGAGAGACGAAAACGGTGCATTATCTTCATTGTGCACAATACACAAAACACCCACACCAAATCCGAAGCAAACAAACAAGCACTGCGAGCAGAGCACAGATTATGCTCGTTTAGACTTGTTATCTCCTGCGAGTATGAAGCAGAGAAAAGGGATGTTTCTTTTGTTACAACAAAGATACCTTGCTTGGTGTTCTTGTTCCAGCTTTGATGACCTTTTGTTGTTGCCGCCTTTTCTCTCCTTTTTTCTACTCTCATGTGTAGCTCACATGCTCCCAAGGAGCAAGCGTCATGTTCCGGGCACCAACCGGTCATGGTGAAAAAGACTTGCTGTTGAAAATTGTACAGCATCCCCAAGTATACATTTCTTTTGAAATACATACATATAATGTGGTAAAAGATCATGAGTCAATGCTAACTGCGAGACCTTTGCACATCGTCTCAAAGTGTGGATAGCCATAGCCATAGACAGACATTCGAAATGAAATAAAACAAACGTTACTCTTTTTTTGTAAATTATTTGGAAGGGAAAATGAAACAGCGTCAACAGAAATAATACAGGAGAATAATTGACAAAGACCGAGTTATAGAAGAAATGACTACTTTTTTGTGGTGACCGTGGAAAATAGAGTAAAGCCAGCAAGCACATTAGCTGAAATGAAGAAACAAGAAAAAAAGGCGCCAGCACCCCCATCCTCGCACACAAGCAACAGCCCGTCTGTGTCATATACATTCATTTTGACGAGCTTGCTGCTTAGTGGAGAAAGAGAAGAGGCTCCTCAATTCCGATTCCCATTCTTGCTTCAGCTAATGCTTCAACAGCATACATCCACTCTGTTTTGGTTAGATAACAGATGTGTTGCTGCCGCTGCCACTGCGCTCGCTTGCCATGGTCATGGCGCTTGTTGGGCTTGTGGGAGATGTTGCAAATAAGTCGGAAGGTACACCTCCTCCCAATGAGCCAGATGATGCAGTTGCAGTGTCAGAAATGCCTGACGCAACCAACTGCGGGAACGATGTGGTAGGCAGAAACATGGCTGCTCCACAATCGCCGCTGCTACTGTTGTTGCGGCCGCCTTGCTGATGCGGCTTGCCACCGATTCCCGCGTGTACCAAAGGCGGTGGCTGGCTTATGGACGAGTAAGGAAGCGCCGGGCTAGCCAGTGCCACGGATTCGGCAGCAGAGCTTTCGGGCGACATCTCATGGCTGTTGTAGCTGTTTCTGGCAGCCATTGGGCCACGATGTTGCTGTTGTTGCTCCTGTGGTTGGTGTTGGTGCTGCTGAGGCATTGTTCCAGGGTTCTGGTGGGCAAGCGAAAACAACGCCTGGTAAATCGACGCAGCATCCATGCCAAGGGCCGGGGTTGGCGTGTTTAGAATCGAGCCAGCAGATTCAACACCATGTGCGCTGGCGGCATCAGCAGCAATGCTGCCGTTGCTATTACCGTTTCCATTTTCATTATCCAGCGGCAGCATACCATTCGGTGCAGCGTTTGCCGAAAGTCCTGGGACATACATACCAGAGTTGGGCACAAACAGTCCGCTGAAGAGCAGTGCCATGTCGGTCTGTGGCACCGGATGCGTCGAGAAGATCCCCTCCTGCTGATTCTGGTGCTGAAGCGGACCCTGCTGCTGGTTCGCGCCGTAAGGGAAATCCAAGTGGAGGCCCGGATTGGAGCCAACAGGAGTACCGGAATTAGGCTGCAGCTGCTGGTTTCCAAACGGTCCAGAGACCAGCGACCCAACGGCAGAAGCGTTACCACCAAGCCCAACGCCATACATGTTGCTACTGTTGCTGCCACCGCCGTTGATGGGCGATGTCGCAGATGCGCCAGGCAACATGAAGCTGGGTAGGTTTGCGGGATCCAGAATGTGGTACTGATCGTCGGCTGAGCGGGGGGAAAGGTCGTCAGGCTTGAGCGGCAGCTTGTTTGTGCCGTCAAAGGCCTCATGGTGGACACGTGCAATGTGATAGTTGTCGGAGCTGCCGTTGGTGGCCTTCTTTTGCTTCTTGCTCAGCTGCATCGGCATCTGAAGGGCACTCCGTGGCGGAGACGCCATGCCGTACGCATTGCCATAGGGCGGTGGAGGCGGATGCTGCTGCTGGGTAATGCCCTGCGGTGGAAGAGGCGGCATGGATGAGGAAGCGGCAACAGCAGCCATTGCAGCAGCAAACGCCATCATAGGCGGCGGGGTGCACTCAGCAGCGGCAGACGAAGAAGTGGCGGCGGCAGCAGTCATCAGAGCAGTAACGTCAACAGTAGAGGCTGGCATAGGCCGCTCCTCGATTGGCGGACCGTTGTTTGTAGCGGCCACAATGGCGCCAGACAAAGAAGTGCGCGCAGTAGTGGCGGCAGACGCAGTAGACGCTGGAGGAGTAGCCATTGCTGTGGCCGCCGCTGCAACAGGTTGGCCGGGACGGATGTATGGCCCAGGAATGTCCGAGTGGCGGCGCAGAGCATGCGGCGGCAGAGCAACACCGTCCTTCGGCCCAAAGCCAGACGCAGACGAGGAAGGCCCCGATGTAGACGCCGTCATGGCCGGAGCAGTCTTGGTAGAGGTTAGCTGCGGGGCTTGATGTGATGCAGCTAGCTGCTCGGCACTCGATGCCCTGGCAAATACAGGCTGCGTGGCTACCTGGCTGCTTACAGACGGGAACATGGCCGATATGAGCGACGATGTGGAGACGGCTGTGGCATCGACGGGTGACGTGATCGGCGAGCTGGTAGAGCTCTCGACGGCGTTAGATGGTGCGTTGGTTGCAGACTGCGTCGAAGCGCTGTTTCCGGCTCTAAGCAGCATGTTTTTCTGCTTGGCGCGTCGATTCTGGAACCATATCTGCACCTCTCGGGCCGACATATGCAGGGCGGTCGCCAGCGCCTTACGGACCTCGGACGATGGCTTGGGCGTGTTCTTGAAGGTACCCTCGAGCAGGGCTAGCTGGTCTTTTGTTGTGCGCCGTCTGTGCTTTACGTGATAGGGATTGTAGAAGTTTGGCTTCAGCTCCATGTGTGAGGCGTGCTGCTGCTGCAGTGGCTGAGGGTGCTGATGCGGGTGCTGGTGCTGATGAGACAATGTGTGGGCCATGGGCCGCGTGGGCGACGGTACGAGCTGAGGCATAACCTGCTGGCGAGGATTGGGCATCCCGGTTGTGTGGGAGTACTGATGAGAGAGCGGCGGGACGAGATGCGTCGATTGGCCAAACTGTCGATGCTGTTGCTGTTGCTGGTGTTGCTGCTGCTGCTGCTGCTGCTGCATCAAGCTGTGTGTGGCGGCCATATCAAAGGGCCGCGTGGACTGATCCATTTTTTGTGACTAATGGTTACAGTAAAAAAGACTAATAACGAGACGATATGCGAAAAGAAAAAAGGATAAAATTAACAAGTTGAGATATGACGCCAGTTCTCGCAGCAAGAGAGAAATGGCGAAAAGATTGAACAGCAGAGTACTTAAATCAAAAGGCAATGATGAGACTGCAGCCTGGATAAACGGATGGTGCAAGGATGCAAAAATGGACTTATACTATAAAAAGAGCAAGCAATACAAAAAGAGAGAGTTGTCTTTGTAAGCACAACAAGAAAGCTATCCTAAAAAAAAGTTGCCCACAAGACAGATAATAGTAAACGATGGAGAAAGAAAGGAGAAACCACAAGCTAGAGCAAGTGAATGAAAAAAAGAGAGATGGAGGGAATAAAAGCTCACGTTCGCAATAGCGGCAGAGCTGGGCCATCCCGTTGACCTATATATGTAGATGTTGTGGGCTTTGAAGGCTCCCTCTATGCTAGCAGCTAACCCACACATACACACACACATTCCCTCTTTTCCACCTCCGACAAAAAAAGAAAAAAATAGACCCAGACAGCCCAAGCTGGTGGGGGGGGCGTGAATGGGACGCATGCAGCCTTTTTTGTTCTTTTTTTGGCCTCTGTCTCCGTTTCCATTCCTTCCCTTTCCTTGCGCCTTTCCCTCCTTCTCATTGCACGCAGCCTCATGTCTGTGTTGCCGACGTCTGCTAAAAATGGCATACGGCGGGAGGGGGAAGAGGGAGGGGCGACGCCGGGGAGGCCCATGACTTTGCTTTGCCTGTCTGGAAAAAAAGGAATCCCACCAGCACCGGGCGGCTTTTTGCATTGTTCTCTTGTCTTGGGCAAGACAAGGCAAGCCAAGGCAAGCCAAGCCAAGGAAAAGAAGGAAGAAAGGAAGGGAAAGGGCATAGCATACAGGCGCTGGCAGCGACAGCAGCGACAGCAGCAGCCCTACATGCCTTGCGTCCATTGTTTGCTTTCTCTCTTGGACAAACACCAACAACACCCCCTCGCTGCCCAATCACTGCTGCCCAGGCATCTGTGCCTGGAGACGCAGAAGGGGGGTGGACGATGCCCTGCCCCGCCGCCCTCCGCACGCAAGCAGCGCGTTTGTCCCTGTTCACTGGCGCAGTTCACAGCCTCGCGCCGCCGCCGGTGGTTGCCACCAAACTCTCTCATTCCAGCGCCCTTGTGTCTGCCGCTGCCTCGGTGCTCTTGTATTCTCGAATCCCTATGCTTCCAGCGGTCTTTTTCCCCGTCGCGCTGTCCTTTTCATATGCTGGCACAATATGCGTGAGAATAATGTATTGCTTTTGTCTCGAATGGTTTGCAATCGATCTCCGGTGCTGCTTTCTGGTCGCACAGCGCAAGCACAAGCTTCGCGCTTTTCCCGGAATGAAATGATGTGCAATAACATCTACTCCAGCTCTCGTAGACGGCCTGTATTCATATGGAGGCAATGCTGCAGGTCTTCTTCTCTCTCTCTCGCTCTCTTGCATTCTACTCTAGTCTGTACAACGAATCTGGCCTTTTCAGACCTTTCCATTTCCCAAAAAAAAAAAAAATAATTGCGAAACGGTTGGAAGTCCTGCTACCACCATGAATAATGAAAAACACATGTTGCGGTCATTAATTTCTCTTTGGGCTGCAACTGAACGGAAAGGGCTGGTTGTCCAAACATCAGCGCAGCCAACCCACACCCCTTTCATCTTCAAAAGAGTCCCAAATAATGAGCCGCGCATCTCATTCATACACGCAATAACGCAGCGCCAGCATCGTCTCACTTCCTTTCTCTCCTTCCAATTCTTGTTCCCGTCGAGTCTGGCGCACGCACGAACACAACCACGCGAGAGACTCAATGCCCAGCCCAATAGAGACATGTACACATGCAAAACAAAACAAAACAAAAAAACACTAAACAAACACCGGAACACATCACTTTTGTCCAAAAACGAAAATGAAAAACAATAGCAACAAAACGCTCTTGGGCCGGCCAGCGCAAACAGCAGTGGCAGCGGATGCGGCGGCGGCATGCTTCCACTGCCTGGCATGCTGAATACAACTGAATGTTGTCCCGCAGCAGCCCTGTGTTGCTGTTGCTCCTCGAGCCATGTCCTTCTCTCATCTCTCATGGCAACATCCATCCGCCCTTGTTATCTCTGAATCGCCGACAAATCGGGACAGAGAATTCCATTCCTGCGAACGAGCGCCACAGCTCCCTCTCCACAACAACCAGCTTTGTTCTTCTCTATTTCTCACACCTCTTCCTTTTTGTCGCAATGGTTTCCGCTATGCTGAACACAGCGGAACATCTGTCTAGACGTGCGCCGTCACTGGACTAGAATATATTATAATTCCACGTTTAAAATGACAGACAATGAAGAATAACTCTGCCACAGACCCCCCCCCCCAAAAAAAGTCCAAAATACTAAAAATAAGCTGAAAACCACCATCATCCAGCACGTCTTGCATTGCAACAAAAGCGATGGTCCGCCTCCAATTAAAGCGTGGCCAGGTACTGTCTGCTTTCGCTGCTAATAAGCGACGCCGGATCCGCCAGCGCCTGTTCCAAAACAGGCCTCAGCGCAGGAATAAACGCCTCGATCTACATGTTGTCATACACAATGCCGAGCAGACAGACAGACAAACAGACAGACAGGCTCGACAAATGTCGCATTATAGTAAATATGTGCACATAAAGTTAGTAAGTAAAACCAACAAACAGGACAGAAAGCCCCTCCCCACAGATGCGGCAGAACATTTGTGATTTGCCTATGTCGCAGAGTCGAACAGAAAGTCTCCCCCCCAGCGAAAAAAAGAGGGCTGAGTCAACAGCATCGCGCCTGTTTTGTTGCAAATAACTCACAATCCTCGTCCAACAGAATCAACCATCTGGGGATACTGGGATCCAGATAATGCACCGAATATTAACATGCACATCTGTCTATCACAAAAGTAAAAAAGGGAAATGGCGATCCAGGGATTCACAACCCCTTTTGGATAATAAGAAAGTATGCAAAAATGGAGAGCTAGGATCACCTAAATATCCAGTTGATCTTCTCCCCCCCCATAGTCACATATGCCAGCAAGCTCTCTTTTTCCGAAATTCCCCTTTCTGTGTTCAACTTACATCTTTGCGTCTAGTCTCAAGCAGATGGCACACTGCGTCATACACCGGAATGTCCTCTAGATGATCCTTGCTAATGGGCAGCGCCGAGATCCACACGGGAATCACGTCTGCGAGCGGCACCGCATCTGCGTTTTCGAGAATAAGTCTAGCCACACATCCCGCTGCGTTGTCACGAGCGTTGTTAGTGTTGTCAGCAATCTTGATCAACGGATACACCGCCTTCAACACATCGCCAAAGTACGGCGACACATCGATCGTCGCCGACTCTATCAGGGCTCCAACACCGTAAGCGCTGTTGCTGCGCACCTCCAGGTCCTGGTCGCCCAGCCCAGTCATGAATATCTGGAACAGCGTCTACATCTTGCACAATCCATACATGTTAATCGGGCCCAGTTAGTTCCTTTGTCTTTGTAATGGCGCATACCCAGGCAGGCAGGCAGCCAGCCCATTTGTACAACACAATCTAAAATTATCAAACACATTGCTTGTGTGGTTTGCTTGCTTGCTTGCCTCCCCACTCCGCACACATTCCGCCGGGTTATGCAAGTCGCACCGCTTTACATCATACAGAAACATCAAAACAAGCACAGCACGAAAATGATGGCGAGTGGTGACATTGCCGAAGCAAGCCATTGAATAAGCAGAATGCAGCTCTTCCCCACCTCCATTCTCTTCTTTTTCCCCTCCTGCCGACACATGCAGCATGCAGGTGCAATGCGTGTCCAAAGAAATGCATAGCGAGAAGAACCCAACAATATCGCCCATCAATCATCAACAACGCGTATGTGTATGTCAGCAGTCTTCCAGCTATGCTGGCTGAACTTCTCACATGTCTTGCGGCAAAACAAGACGCCCAGAAAAGAAGGGAAAGTAAACAAGGGATTGGCACCATTCACACACATACGCATCCAAATACTCATACAAAGCAGCAAACACTTTGTCTTTTAGTCTGCAAAAACAATGCAGTGTGTGCATGTCTGAAAAAGGTCCAGCTGCTCGCAGAGACTAAACAAGACTGCTCTCCACTCTCCGCTCACACCTCTCTCCAGTGACATGGCCAGAAAGCAGAGAAGGATAAACAAATAAAACCTATCCACACAAACAACGCGTGGCTGTTGTTCGCATCTTTTTGTTACATGTGAGAGCAGAACAATTTGACATGTACATATGGTTTCTAAGCATCTTCCATCTCTCCCATCTTGGGCCATTATGTTTATTCCGTGCCAGAATGAAAAATAACGGCAACTCCGACATGCACCAACCACAACCACAAAGGCAGTGGATACATGCACAAGATATTGTTACTCAATGTCCGATTAGCAGCGACTACAATGCAGCCTCATAACCGCACGATGTCACTTTCCTCACCACCCGACATCCACTCGTTAGGAGCGAAGAGAGAAAGAAAGAAAAAAGAAAAAACATCCGGATGACAGGGGAAAATGATGACATTTGGACGCTTTCTCTCTTGCAGCAGTATCACACAAGGAAAAGGAGCGACAGGATACCCATAGGAAATGCATTAGCACTTAATATCCGATTTCCAGTCATCTGTCTTGATGCTACCGGCTGAAAAAGTATGTGACTGATTCCTCTGTTTAGAGCAGATTAACATATTGGATGAATCCCTTAGCAATAGCAATAGCAAAAAGACAGACAGGAAAACATAAAACAAAAACAAAAACAAAAGCAAAAGGATACCACTGAGGCTTTGACATCAATGTGTAATAAATCGAGACAAAAAAATTAAAACTTACCTCCGCATACTTGGTTATAGCCGGACCCATGTTTTTAGATATCTCGGCCAGACAACCAACAGACATTGCACGCTCACTCGTTGCAAACGTAGGCTTCTACAGCAGAGATAGACAAATTGCGTATTTTGCTTTGCAGAATTAATTTCCACAGGTAATGCATCGTAAAAACCCAACAGTCTTGTGATTCACTTCAAGCACTTACCGCATATCCAGCAATGTGAGGCAAGAATGTGTCCATGATAGGCTCAAACGCATCCGCAAAAACCTCAGCAAACTCGGCCACACAGTCGGCGGCCGCGCCGATAAGTAGAGAGTCATGTTCGGCAAGCTCGTCTTCATCTTCCTCGCCAGTCCTGTCGTCCTCATCCTCCAAGTCAGCTGTTTGACACAGCGCCTTCTTTTCAAAGATCTCCAGCAAGTGCTTGGAGATATCCTCTGCATCTATTGCAGCAATTACATCAATACCGCAAAGCAACAATAAAGATAAAGAAAAACAATGGCGCACTGGGCTTTAGTTGAATCCTCAATGGCGTTGCTTACTGGAACAAAGTGCAAGCAATTTTGTAAGTAAACAAACAAACAAACAAAACAACTGAGATGAAATAGCGAATAGGAGTACTGCAATGTGCATGAACAAATATACTTTTGTCAGAGTTGCATCCGACTCTTTTGGATACGCATCCTGTGTCAAGCACACATAAACAAAGGAGCAAGCAAATACATCTAACAGTGATAGAAATATACAAAAAAATCCTGAATACATCGCTTTGGATTCCGATGCATTTGTGCGGACAATGAACGAAAAATGGCCGAAAGAAAATACTGCAAAAATGGGTAAAAGGGGGAAATTATCAACCATATATTTGGCTCAACACAGAATACGAGACAGCACTTGTTTTTACCGGATGGGAAAAAATCCCGAAAGCGTGGCAAAACAGCCACTAGAGGGACAAAACACACACTGTGGCCATGAGAGCAAACAAAAAGTGGCAGCACAACAAAGCACCGACATCGCCTTAGCGCACATCTGCAATTCTCTGGTACAACCAAATGCATGGGCTATCACATTGCCTCCTTTTCAGCATCCTTTTTCTCCCTCCCCTTTATGCGTTCCCTATTCACTGTCTGCACATGGCTCACATTGCACTCTGGCAAAGAAGCCAGATGTCCAATGAAGCCTGTGATTTGTGTGCAAATGCCCATTCAAAAAAAAAACAACAGAATAAACACATCTTGATTGTTCTCTGGCATAAGAAAAATATCCTGAGGAGAGTATATCCGTCAACAAGCCCTTCCCAGAGATAAGAAAATGCTTCAATATAATACACTTACAGTCAATTGTCGCTGCAGGGCCAACATCCCTCATGATCGAGCGTAACTCGATGCAAATCTGAATAACCACAAGCTTGTCATCCTCGTCATCCCAGATGCTGAGCAGCGCAGGAATCACAATCTTGATCATTGAAGCCGTGTTTTCATCAATTGGAACACGCTACAGCTGGCAAAGGCATGTCCAGGAAAATTAGGTTTATATCTTGTTTCCAGCGGCATATACCGCAACTCCATAATTAGTAGTGATCCACGTACGCATAGTGCCCATATCAGCGTTTATGTGGAGAAAGAAAGAAAAAACAAGGGTTCATTTTACTCTCCTGGCGCACAAACAATTTTTGAAAAAGGATTATGCACTAGGCATGCAAGATTGGTGCATATCTAGCGCAGATATTACCCTGCAAGCAGGTAAGTGTACAGACAAATAAACATGCCACATATTCAAATAAAAACAAGGCACGGAGACGTAAAAAACACATCATAGAATATAGCATATATAATATATAATGTCCATGGCCATTGTTTAGCGGACGTGACAATTTTCATTCAAAAGTATGAATAATGCCAGTGCAGATTATTCTAAAGATGTGGGCATGTGCAATGTGGTGACTTGAGAAGGCACAATGAAACAATAGCGAGAAATAATGTGCATTTTCTCTAAGAAATAAACATGCACATCTTGGGATGTTACTCTGAGAAAGAGTAAAAGAAAGAAAACAACGGGTACAACAAAATAAAAAAAAGCAGACAACAATCACCTCCAAAAATCAGGTGAAATGTGTACAAGTGCGTATATCCAGCACAATGGCTAGCATAGAAAAAGAAAGTGGTAGAGATGCCAATGCTTGCGCCTGCTAGAGCGCTGCTCACTCAGACGTGGAATGTAACCTCACATAAAAAGCTAAACAGCTCATAGCACCACAATGACAGACAACAATGTAACTTGTAAAAAGTTCGTCCTGTGATTCTCCAAACATAATGTCATGTGTATGTTTTGGACACAAACGTTATCGCTTGCCAGTTGCTTAATAATAAGCAGACAAACAAAAGACAAGCAACAACGGAGGTTATAAAAGGAAAAAAGCGGAATATGGAGTCTCAGACA
This sequence comes from Coemansia sp. RSA 1200, assembly GCA_027578915.1. Lineage (NCBI taxonomy): Eukaryota > Fungi > Kickxellomycota > Kickxellomycetes > Kickxellales > Kickxellaceae > Coemansia > Coemansia sp. RSA 1200. Next base: position 95,314 of record JANBTT010000008.1, read on the forward strand.
AAGTCCTTCACCGAAAAAGAGATGTAAAAGAAGGACAGGAGATTCGTTTCAAACAATCGCCTTTTGATTGTCAGCACGGCATGCAGCACCACATAACAACGCAAACATTAAACACTCGTCAAAAACTTACCAAAGGCACGCCTGGCTTCCAGGGTTCGGGGCTGGCAAGTTTGCTGAATGTGCGAATAAATGTAAACAACGCAACAATCGCTGACTTGCGCGCAGTATCAGAGTAGTGTTCAAGAAGCTTTACAAGTTCCTTGGCAACATCCTCCACATACGGCAGGAAGCCAGAAGTTGCATTGGCAAATAACTCGCCAGCGGCATCGGCTGCCACCTCCTTTTCGTCTGCAACAGCCGTGTTGACATTGACTGGTACGTCATCGTCATCTTCATTGTCATTCTCGCCACTGCCTGTCAGATCACCTTCATTCACAGAATCCAAACCAAATCCAAATTCCACCGTCTCATCCATACGAAGGGTCTTCAGCAGTAGGGGCGCAATAAACGGAATGTACTTTGAGAAATCATCTTTGAACACACGGCTAATGACACCAAAGTAGCAGTAGCCGCTTTCGCGCATCAACGGAGAGTCGCTCTCCATACCCTGCAGAGCCAGTTGCACCGTTTCGCCCAGATGCGGAAGGAATGCATCCTTTCCTGCAGCCTCGGCAAGAGTACTGGCCATATCTGTAGCAACTCCACGCAGAGCCATTACATCATCGTCACCTGTCAGTGCCATCGCCTGCTTGATGCGGGTAATGACAGCATCAAAGTAGGGCGCAAACGCCTCTCCCGATGAATGCGCGGCACTACCAATGGCAGATAATGCAATCGGCTTAATCTCCATTGCACCCGTGTCAAGAAGAACAACAAGATGCTCCATTAGTTGCGGTAGATAGTTGACGATCGGATCGCCAATGCTTTCGAGAATGCAATCCAGTGCATTGACGGCGTACTTTACAATGACGACGTTGCTTTCGTTCGTGAGATTAAAGATAAGCGGCAACAGCTTTTCGTGGTAGCTGGCAATCTCGTCGTCCAGCTCATCCGCAATACAACCAAGAGCCATGCACGATGCGCGGCGAACTCGTTCGTCTCCATCACTCAGACCAGCGCAGACCAGAGTCACAATGTCACCGGCCTGCGATCTTGTGTAGTCCACACAGCCTTCAATTATGATCTACACCCAAGAATGCACCAGTGATGGGATATTAAAAAAGAAGGGCAACTTTATTTTGAAAAAGTGAATAGGATATTTGTGACATGCTTACAGGTACGTGTGTCCGTGTCGGCCAAATGAAAAAGTATTGGCTGATTAAAAGAGAAACATACAAGAACAAGATGCATGTCACATGCAAGTGAACGATGGGCATTTTTTAAATTGTCTTTTTACATGCAGTAATCTTTGCAGAATCATCATGTGTCCTCAATTTTTGCTTCAGCAAGGGTAAAAAACACACAAAAGAGAGCCCGCCGATCACTGCTGAAAATCCACTCGAGTAGCAAAAACAGGACATCAAAAAGAAACACCAGGCAGGCTTTATTCATGCTACCTCCACCAGGTTTATTCGCAGAAAACAAAAAAGTGGGCTGGTCAAGAGACCCAATAGCCTTATGCACGAATTATATCCTGCATGATAGAATAAGGAGATGCCGCCATACCACACCCTGGAAAGATACAAATTTCCAACATATATGAGCCCCTTTCAAGACAACAAGCACATGAACAGCTTGCTTTCCAAGAAAAGAGATGGTGGACATATGGACAAAGAGGGATGTTTCGGCAACTATAAGGAATACGTAATTAGAAAATAGCATGGATTCGCTTGGGCTTGTGATAGGCATTAAGAAAAATGCATTTTTCCCGAGTGATTTTTATGTACATCTCAGTTGACATGGTCAAAATTCAACCAGCCAAAGATGGCGTGTATTTCTTTTTTAAAAAACAGACCACAGCGCAATATTCATATGATTATTTTTAAAGAAAAAAGCCTAGATGAGTCGTTTTCTTTGTTTTCTCCAGCAATAAAGAAAACAAGATTGGAACTGTCGGGTGTAACATATGCCCTTAACTTGATGTTTTTAAAAGATATCACAAGCAGCCAAGGCGCTACGGGGAAACTATGTTGAACACAAGACTGCTACTGAATATGCTTTTTGTTTTATTTTCTTTATTTCCTCATAGCTGCGTAAAAAGTAAGTGTGCGTCCTGGTCATTTTGTCCAGAATTTAATACTTTTTGCTATACAGCTGGCATATTTCCCACGGAATTAAGGAACAATGCAAGTGCACCATGTCTGACATTTTTTAAAGACACAAGCAGAGGTCATATTATTTTATTTGCGCAGCAAGCGCACATGTCCAAAATTCCCCCTCTTTATCTGCGGATCCAATTGGCTCCAAAGACGAGCGGGGTTTGAGCAGACGAAAAGTGTCCGGTGTTTGGAATTTTTTACAAAAGCATTAATCAGGATCTGAGTTGGAAAAGCAAAAAAATAATGTGATCTTGATTTTCGAAGGAGGAATATGTAATCTCTATCAATATTAAATTGCAAGATAATGATGGATGTACTTACTGCTAAGCTGAGCATAGCGCCCTTACGAAACATCGGATCTGGACTCTGCATGTAGCGAAGCACATGAGAAATGACCGTTGGAAAGACCTGCTGAGGCGGAAAGCTGGTTGAAAGGATATTGAGCACACGCAGCGAAACCTAACGGATCAAACCTCCCAAAGAAAATATCAGCATATCCAGGGTAATTAGAATAGCGTAATAGCATAATGTGTGCTAGTCCACATGTACAATTGTATAACCCCCTACCCAAAAGCAGGATATATGTCACAGAACTTATAATCTTGCCATCAGACAAGCGATGTTATGTTACATGGCATACATGTATCCCATTGCCAATTGAGAAGAGTTTTTAGATGGCACATGTGCAATTCTCTCTGGTTGGATATTGTTTTAGAAATGCAGTGGCTGATAAAGTTCCGATATGCCTTGGGAAAAAGCAAAACCACTTTTATCGCTACAGAATTTATGCTTAGGCATATTAATGTAAATACAATAAATGGCATGTGTGCCATGCACCCAGAATTGCCATTGCCATAGAAGTAACGTGTACAATGAGATTGTGTGTATGATGCTGTGTGTCTTCCTCACTGATGCAGTTTGATGTAATAACCACCACATATCTCTCGCTTTCAATGATGACAGCAGGATATATCTTCCACTTGAAATTAGAGAAGGAACCGCTATGCATAGGAATATAAAACAAAAATGTGTATGTACTCATGCCATTTTTGCCTGTTGCCTCTGCAGCGTGCAACAAAAAAACCAAGTGTCTTTTCTTTTATTCCCAATGCCCCCATCGTGTGTAAAGCGAGGAAACAAATAAAAATATGAGCGGAATCCAGTTGCAGCAGCGACTGAAAAAAACACAAGACATCCTTGAGTACATATGGAAAAGACAAAAAAACTGATACGCATTCGCGCATGGGTGGAATAAAATGTATAATCACCTCGGCTTGGCATGTGATGATAAAGCTAGTACTTTAATTACCAATCAACCATATATGGCAAAGGAGCAGAAAACAATATCACTTGTACTATTGAGCATGCTTTTCAAGTTCAAGACGCAAGCTTAATTACGCAAAAGAAGTAGAAACATGCCCAAATACCATGCTTGGAAAGGTGCAATAAGAAGGATATCAAAAACAAATGCAACTGCAAAAAAACATGGCACTACACTTTATGTCCACCACAATGGCAAGAGTGTCTGCCAGACATTTTTATTCTGGTAGGTTTGGAAAGAGTAAAACATCAGCATAAAAGCAGTGCTAGCTGAAAGTAAAATATCAAAATAGATGGCCATATGTTGATATGTTGAACCATACATATTCTAGGATGAGCAATTACTCATGGCCACATACACACCAAAACCCAGAAAAGTAATTCCAAGCAAAAGAAAAAAGGGGGCATAGGAATTTGCACATATACTTACTCTTGAGGGCGATTCTTCATCAATGTCCTCTGGATCCTCCTGTGCGGTGATGGGCATCATCTTTTCGATGAGCGGCTTCACGATCTTGAGCTTTTGCAGACGTCCACGCTTGCTACGTAATGCCAAAAATTACAAATTTAGTCTTATACTCTTTGGTTGGTTTGCGCGCCATGCAGGGAAGTCCTTGCTTGCTTTAATTTCCAAACAAATGCCATTCTGCGCACTAGAAAAAAGACATTGTTTATGCAGCAATGACGAGAAAGACAAGCAAGCAGAAGACGCGCAACTAGCATTGCACACGCGTGTGCGTTACTTCATCATTGTTTTCTCTTCATTGTGAGAAATTTTCCACATATGTGCCTTTGACATGAGAAATAAAATGAACGAGCGTGAGTTGTAAATGGCAGACAGCTATCGCCGCTTCTCACTTGGTAAATGAAAAATCGGAAGCACAGCAGAGAAGCAAGCAGGATTTTTGGCAACGAGAAAGAAAGATAGAAATGTGAAAGAGGAGAATGAAAACCTTTGATAAGCTGTCATCTGTTAGGATTCATTTCGCAAAAATCGTTATTGGTCCGATTTTGTACGCACAGAATGTGTGTATCGCATAAATGCATGCACACAGCCCAAAACATCTACATCATCTTAGTTAGACATAGTATATGAGATGATGCATTGTCAGATGTACACACACAGACAGAGAGATAGAAAAACAAATGAAAGGATAATGTTGGATATGCAAACAATTGCTGATTTCTAGAAGAAAAATACGCAATGCGATCGCTGATTCATACTTGTTACTAGATCTCAATCGCCAACAAGCTCATTCTGAATGCCTAGCAAAAACTTCTAGCGGATCTAGCATTCAAAGCACACAAAATCATCAGGTAATTACAAGATAAATAAAATAAGGCATCAGTGGCAGGATTAAGAACAAAGCAGCACGCGGTTTACTTACTAGGTTGCGGTCCACGTTAAAAAGTTCAGCGCCATTATGCGCAGCTTCTCATCCAAGTCCTCGTTGCCACCAACACTGGTACTAAACTCAATGAGCTCGCCAAGATGGCGGTTAAGAAGGGGCGCTTCGAGAATAAGCAGTGTGCTAAACACATCAAAGCAGCGGCTTGCATAGGTCTCGTTGTCCGTGGCCAAGCATTTTTGCAAGACCTGAACCATCGACGGCACAAGCGCCTGGTAGCTGCTAACCTCGTCACGGTTCTCAGGATCAACAAACTCAGCAACCTTCCCAAGAGCCTCAAGCGTAGTGACCTGCACGACCAGACTCTCAGGATCGCTGATCAGAGTCTTGAACAGAACAAACAGATGCTCCATATGCGCCTCCATCGTGTCTGCAATGGTCTCAAACAGAGAATCCAGCACATAGATGCCAATCTCGCGGTGTGATGCCGTCGGGCTCTGGCAGCACTCGTAAAGAAACTGCACCAGGTTATTCCACTTTTGGTTGGGAATGTCAACCTTTGCGATCGAAGAGATGACGCGTGCCATGCTGTGGCGGACCGGATCGTTAGTCTCATCAATTATTACCTTGAGCACAGCTTCACGCATCTGCTGCTGCACAGAATCATCAAGCTCCCCCCAGAACTTGGGAATGCGCTTACGCAGCTCCACAGCTGCCAACTGACGTACGGCAGCATTTCCATTATCCTTGGCAATTGAAAACAGCCCGGGAACACATAGTGCAGACGAGTAGAACTGCTGGTTCAGCGTTGTAGTGGCCTTTTGGATGGCCTCCGTACTGCTAGCGCCAGAGATTTCCTGCAACAGGGTCTGAAGGCCGTTGACAAACTGGGCGTCCATAGTGTGGTATCTCTCCTTTTGTTCAGCGGGTTGTTCTTTCGTACTTTATCCAATGCAATAAAAGCTAAGAGTTGCCAGACACAAGCTTAGAAGGAGAAAGGTGTGAATAAAGAGTAGAAAAATAGAATGGAAGGTTGGTTTAGTTTAAAAAAGGGGTCCAGAATAAGCCATAAAAATAAACTGAATTGAACAACAAAAAAAAACTAATGATTAGCACCTAGATTGGGATTTGTGTGATCAAGTAAGCAAAAGTTGTTTGCCAATCAAAGAGGAGACGAAGATTTGGCTGGGCTGACCCAAATCATAAAAAAATAAACAAAAAATGCACAGAAAAGCCATGATAAAAAATTAACCCCTTGTCCAAGCCAAGAAATCGGGATTGCTGAGCTTTTGAGAATTTTATTACAGGCTATCTATATGCAAAACTTCTCTCCCTTGCCTTTCCTCTCTTTTTTTCTTCTCTTTTGGCTAATGTTCAATTTGTAGTTTGCGTTAATTAACGGTGTATCGTGCTACTTGTCTATATTTCCTTTACGGGTTTATTCATTCTATCTCTGATTAGATTCTGGTGTGCTGCCGTGGCACTTGGAAGATCAGGATTCAAAAGATACAATAAAAATAAATCAAAATAAGAGGAGCAACGCAATTGTGGAATGGCTTCGGAAGCAGTAGACAAGCAGGTGGAGAAGTCGAGCTCTGTGCTCGAAAGGCTGAATCTAGGGGAGCGCAGCTGGAAGTTTTATGCAGCGGCATCGGTTCCGCCCCTAGTTGCAGCAGGGCTTGCGCTTTGGTACTACTCATCACGTGGCGCCGAGACCTCCAAGAAGGACGATAAGAAGAAGCGGCAACGCAAGGCGCGCAAGGCAAAGAAGTCTTCCAAGGGAGCCGACGAAGCCGAGGGTGATGAGAAGACCGGAACTCCCGATGCAGTGGGAGCATCGACCGCAACGCTTGGTGGCGATGAGGAGAACCCCGAGGAAATGACCGATGCCCAGATAGCAGCTCTTTCCAAGGATGCGGCAAAGAAGATAGCGCAGACGCTCAAGTCGCGCGGCAACAAGTTCTTCCAGGCAAAGCGTTACGCGAAGGCGATCGAGCTATACACCCAGGCACTACGGTTTGACAAGGATCCTGTATTCTTCTCAAACCGCGCGGCCTGCTATGCAGCCGATAACGAGCACGAAAAGGTTATCGAGGACTGCACCGAAGCGCTGAGGCTTGAGCCGCAGTATGTGAAGGCACTGATGCGTCGCGCCCAGGCTTATGAGAGCACGTCGCGCTTCCGCGATTCGCTGTACGACTTTACGACAGCATGCATCCTCGAGGACTTCAAGAACACCCTGGCTGCGACCTCGGCCGAGCGCGTGCTGAAGAAGCTTGCGGAAACCGAGGCTCGCGAGCGCGTCGAGAAGCGTCAACCGCGTCTTCCTTCAAAGTCGTTTATCACAGGTTACCTCAACTCCTTTAGAAGCAATGGTGTGGAGGCCACAGCCGAGGAAGGAGCCTCTCTGACAAAGGCTGACACGCTGTACAACGAGGCGCTGGAGCTCATTGCAGCGCAGGACTATGCGAAAGCAATAGAGACAATTGACAATGCCGCCCAGGCGGCTGAGGAGGCTGATGCGACGGGTGTTCAGCGCGCAGACGATATCTACAGTCTGCGTGGCATGTTCCACTTCCTTAAGAGTAGCCTGGATCAGGCGCTTGCCGATATGGACAAGGCGCTGGAGATCAATCCCAGCCACGTACGCACGTATCTGCGCAAGGCCAACTTGTTCAGTGAGAAGAAGGATCTGGACGGCGTCGACCGCCTGCTTGACCGTGCAGCCGAGGCTGAGCCCGAAAACGCCGAAGTGTTCTTCCAGAAGGGCCAGGTGCGCTTCTTGAAGCAGGAGTTTGCCGAGGCCGCCGCAGACTACGAGCACGCTGCCAGTCTGGATCCTGACTTTGTCTATCCGCGTATCCAGCTTGGTGTGGTGCAGTTCAAGATCGGGAAGATGCAGGAGGCTATGGCGACATTTGACGAGGCCATGAAGAAGTTCCCGACTCGCAGCGATCTGTACAACTACTACGGCGAGGTGCTTGCCGAGAAGGGCGGCACCGACAGCGCAATCACCGCCTTTGAAAAGTCGATTGAGCTCGACGGATCCAATCCGCTGCCATACGTCAATCAGGCCATCGCCGTATTCCAGGCCAACGCCGATACTGACAAGTCGCTGACGCTGATTCGCGACGCCCTCAAGGTCGATTCTGAGTGCGAGCTTGCTGTAGCTGCGCTGTCGCAGATCTATCTGCAGCTGGGCATGTTTGACGAGAGCTTGACGATGCTGCGCCGTGCCGTGGACCTCGCAAAGTCCGAGGAGGAGATGGTCTCGGCCATCACTTTCCGCGAAACCACCGCCGCCCAGTACCGCTTTATGAAGGAGCATCCTGAGCTGTTGAACAAGATGATGGGCGCCATGCAGTAGATGCAAACCGCGCACATATTTCTTCTAGCTTTCTCTGTGCTGCACTGCAGATATTATTTAATTTTCTACTTTTTTGAAAGTACTAAAACCAGCGGACCGCCATTATTTGGAAAATAAAAGGCCCATGGACCAGATAATTGTCATCTTTTACAATGCATGCGCCTCCTGAAAAATGAATGAGCTCCCTCCCTTTTGCTGTTTCCATAAAGCTAAGCTGTTGACTCTGGAGAGTCTGTTTGTGTGCTCTTTTGCCTTCCTTCTTTGCTCTTTTTCTTCTTTCTCTTTACCAAGTAATTACCTAATTCTTTACATTCTGTTTCTCTGCATTTTGCCCTGTATCTCACCATTCCTTAATTCGTGACGATGGAGACTTTGCGTCAGAAGCAGATTGGTATGTCCGACCGTGGAGGATGAGTACATGACGACACCTTTGCTGTTTTCGATTTCAAATACAAGTCTGCAACCCACTAACTACAGACTGGCTGCTTGCTTGTTTTTGGTTTACTATTATTCTAAATTCCTTTGGAAAATGTAGCGGGGCTTTTACGGATGCTCCATCTTAATGACAATCCGCGCATGTCTGAAGGGGAAGGCGCTAATACCAGCGGAGAGCCCGAGGCGCCGATATGGAAGGTCCTGGTATTTGATTCATTCTGCCGCGACGTTGTATCAACCGTACTCCGAGTCAACGATCTCCGCGATAACGGCGTGACAATGCACATGCAACTGCAGGCACAGCGGTCGCCCATTCCAGACGTCCCAGCAATATACTTTGTTCAGCCCAAACGCGAAAGCATTGCTCGCATGTCCGAGGACATAGCAAGGGATCTGTATGAGCTGTATTACATCAACTTTGCATCGTCGTTGCCGCGCGCGCTGCTGGAGGAGTTTGCAGTGCAGACAACGGCATCAGGAAAGTCCCATCAGATCGTCCAGGTCTACGACCAGTACCTCAACTTTCTGTGCCCCGAGGAAAACATGTTTTCGCTTCATCTGCCGTCCACATTTGAGGCCATCCACAATCCATCAATGACTGATGCTGCTATGAATTCGCTGATTGACAATATTGTGACTGCGCTGTTTTCTGTTCTTCTGACGCTCAAAACCATCCCATCAATCTGCGCTCCTCGCGGCAATGCTGCTGAGATGGTTGCCACGCGTCTTGATGCCAAGCTGCGTGAGCATATTCTGGGCAGCCGCCACAACCTATTTACAGAAGACGCCGATGATATTCTGTCGCAAAGTAGACGGCCTGTGCTTATTCTTCTAGACCGTGACTTTGATCTGGGAAGCATGTTTATGCACTCGTGGACATACCAGGCCCTGATCCACGACATCTACGACATCCGTCTCAACCAGATCACGATTGAGCATACTGATGATTCTGGACGCAAGTCCAAAAAGTCCTATGATCTGAATGTTAACGACGCTTTCTGGGCTCGCAACGCCGACCAGCCATTCCCTGAGGTTGCCGTAAGCATCGACGATGCGTCCACTGCATTCAAGCGTGAAGCCGACGAGATCACACGCATGGGTGGTGTCAGCTCGCTAGATGAAATGGGAAACATTGACGTTGGCGCCAGCACGAAGCAGCTGCAGCGTGCAATCACTACGCTTCCAGAGATGACTGCGCGCAAAGCAAGTATTGACATGCACATGAACATCGCCACATCTATGCTTGACTCCATCAAAGACAGACAGCTCGACGACCTGTTTCAAATCGAGGAGCAGCTGACGCGCCAGTCCAAGACCTCAATTCTTGAAGCCATAAACGATCCCGAGAAGAAGAACCCGCAGGACAAGCTCCGGTTATTCATTCTGTATTTCCTTGCCAACGAGGGCATGCGCCAGGCCGACATTGACGAATGCGAGGCTGCGCTTACGGCTGCCGGCTGTGATCTGGCCCCACTTCAGTACTTGCATAAGCTCAAGCGTGTCAATAAGATGAACGCCTCTGTTGCGTCACCAGGAATTGGTCCAACCCATGCCGTAACTGGCGGCGGCGGCGGCGGCGGTGCTATGGGGTCTAGCGACCTGCTTGGAAAGTTTTCCTCCATTAGTAGTCGCCTTGCAGGCTTTACTGAGGGATCTAGTCTTGGGACCATTTTCTCCAATGTCCGTAACCTGCTGCCGACACGCAAGCAACTTCCAATCACTCGCGTTGTCGAGTCGGTGATGGCTGGCAGATCGTCGGGAGGAGGCGGGCTTGGTATTGGCGGGATCAGGGCCGGAATCAGTTCAGCCACAGGTGCTGGTAGCGGTGGAGGCGGGGGTGGTGGTAATGCGGTCTCGCGGATGCTGGACACTTTTGTCTACTTTGATCCCAAACAAGCGCGGCGTGGAAACCTTGCTGGATCCAATGCCAATGTACCACACCACACTGGGCCGCACGCAGCTGCAAATGGCGATGGCGCCGCACAGGAGGCAATCGTGTTCGTTATCGGTGGTGGAAACTATGTCGAGTACCAGAATCTAATGGAGTTTTCTCAGCAATCGTCACCGCGCAAGCACATTGTCTATGGGTCCACAAGTATTATTAATGCCGACGGGTTCCTGGGCGAGCTTTCTCGACTAAATGCATCTTGATACCAAGTTAATTTTTATTTTGTTATAAATGTAGGCAAAATACTAAGTAAAAAAGTTTTTTTGTTCATAAAAACAGTTACCATATGATGTTTAGAGCCAGAGATAGCGAGGCTTGGCCACCCAGCGTAGAGCAATGTATCCGATAATGTAGAAGCCAGTGCCAAGAGCAAGGTTGATAATGATGGTAAGCCAGATGGGAAACTTGTCCAGTGCGTACGCGGAGAGAACTTCCTCGCCAGTATGGTAGCATGAAGAAGCACTGTTGTCGCACTCAAACTTTAATCCTCCAAACTCGTTCTGCATGAAACCAGAGTACGAGTAATAGTAAATGCAAATATACTTTATCCACCGCAGCACGGGAGTGACCGAGTCTGAATTGGACAAGTTACCAGCAAACAGGAACAAGGTTGCCAGTGTAGTAGGGGCAATTATATGGGCAGTCTCCAGCTTGGTCATAAGCATTGCAATTCCAAAGGCAAGGCCCATAGAAGTGTAGATGATGGTCAGAAGAAGCGCAACTCCGATAAAGAACTTTCCTGCATCGTACTGTAGATGCGCAATAAAGTACACACCGATGAACATGATAACCAGCGGGAAGCACACCGGCGGATAGAAGCCGAGTGCCCGAGCAACGTAGTAGCTGGACATGCGGTAGCTGCCAGTTGATCTCTCTCTTGTCAGAACATTGCGTCCAAGCATGGTGACTGTCATCACCGAGAATGTCACAGGAAAAGAGCCCTGAATAAGAAGCATGAAAAGCGCACCAATACGATTCTGGATGGATGCCTGGTCAGTCTTTAGCTGGAAGAACACAAATCCGATGAATATGGTCATCATAAAACTCTGATAGAGGGCTCCATAGAATAGCGACAGGTTACGTATGTTCAGAACGTAGTCGCGCTTAAGAAGCACGAGCACCTCACTTAGCCAGCTGTTCCTTGGCGTTACTTCGTACAGGGCAAGGTTGGCTGCCTCGTTTGTAATGTCTTTGTCTGGGCTTGTGTACGATTCATAGTAGACACTGCCTCTATGAGATGAAGAGGAAGGCGCCAAGTTGGTATTGCTTGGGATTTCTGCCTCCTTTAGGCTCTGTATGTTAATTCCACTGCTGTTATTATTGGCATTTCCAGCAGTTTCAGATTCAGATTCAGAGGATTTGTTTACAAGAAGCTTGGAACCGTTGCGGTTGAACTCTGCATAGCAGTCAACAAGGCTCTGCACACGAGTCTCGCTCTCCTTCGTAGCATCGGACGATGAAAAGTCAATGGTCATCAAGTCGATGTAGAAGTTGGCGGGGTTTGGGTTGGTTGACGGATAGCCGAGCTTCTCAAAGTATTGCAGCGCCTGGTCTGCTGGGCCCATGTACACAACCTTTCCCTGGGAAAGAAGAATAAGCTTGTCAAACTGGGCAACCATCTCTGCGCTGGGCTGGTGAATGGTCATCAAGGTGCAGAGGTTGCGCTCATGCGCCATGTCTTTCGTAAGCTGGACAACCATTTCGGCAGATGAAGAATCCAACCCTGACGATGGCTCATCAAGAACCAGAATAGAAGGCTCGGTGACAAGCTCAATACCAATGCTAACACGCTTGCGTTCACCGCCAGATATTCCACGCTTGCCCTCCCCACCAATCCTTGAATTTGCAATGTGGGAAAGACGGAGCTGGCGCATAACTTCTTCCACACGCTGCTTCTTGTCCTGGTCGGTGTATTTCGAGTTGGGTAAACGGAGCTTTGCAGATATAGACAGCGTTTCCTCAACAGTTAGCGTTGAATGCATCAAGTCGTCTTGCTCGACATAGGCCAGCATACGCTTAAATGTGTGCGGATTACGCTTGGCGCCATTGAACTTGATGTCACCAAACAGCTTTCCGCCTTGAACACGCCCTGAAAGAACGTTGAGAAGAGTGGTTTTGCCAGCGCCAGAGGAGCCCATGATAGCAACAACCTCCCCGGGATAGATGCTGCCAGAAACGTTGTGCAAAAGCCGGCGGACACCATCCTTGACTGGAACATCGTAGTTAATGTCACTCCAGCTAAGGATTGGGGTAGAAGACATTGTTTCTTTATTATTGCTTGTAGTTGGCAATGATTCAGATATTGATGTTTCCATTGTTTGAAAAATAAAGTATAGACGCTTAATGGAAGTAATTAGACAGGCCGCTGGTTAAAATGGGAAGAAGGTGAAAATTGAAAATGTGTGTTTTGTGGTGGAATTGTGGATATCTAAAACTTTGGTAAATGGCAAGGTGTTTTATATTGAAAATTTACTTTACTTCAACTACAATTTGCATCTAAATGTACAACCGTACACACCAGCTTCCCCGAGTTACATTGGTGATGTGTTGAATTTTGTATGTAGAAAAGAAACTTTGACTGTAAGAAAATACCCAACGCTTTCTAGATTAACAATTTTTTATTTTCTTTCTTTTTGGCCCAAACCTGACCACCATATTTGCTATGTCTGTGTATCTAGAATGAACCGCCAAAAAGATATTTTGAGTTTCGATGAATAAAGAGAAATTTACAAGCCTTTGTTGGATTATTTGAACGACTAAAAGCGGAATGAATTTACCGTCTTTATAAAACAGCAACATCAAGAGAGGGGGTAAAAGAAAAGGCAACCGCCTTGTATACACATGGGTTATAGATATGTTGCTACTAGACAAAATGTGAAGACAGGGAAATACCACAGTTTATCCATATGAAAAAAAGCGTTTCCAAATCTTCCCCAAAAAATAATTTTTTGTATATTTCTGACTTTAACCCCTTAATATTGAGCACACGGTCTCCAGCCCATTTTTGCTTTCATAACCGCTAGCTTTCACTCAAGAGATTTTAATTTTAAAACATTCATAAAAAATCCATATTAGAAACATTTGTCTACTGACAAACAGGAGCTCTAAAGTGATAGAATATCTAGGTATACGTTGGGATTGTGTGCCAATAATGACTTTTTCTTCAATATATTTTGTTAATGCTACATCAGCAAAGCCGAGATTTATAAAATAAAACCAAACTAGTTTCCTTCTAGATATCTTTAAATGCATGCACCGACCATTTGATTATTTTCAAGTGTTCCACCAACTGAAATCAGAATAGCAAACTAGTGATTATTACGTTGCTTCTAACATTTTCTAAGCTTATAGAAGTATTGAGTCTAACTGCTATGGGCACAAAGAAAAGATCAGCACAAGGTTTAAAATTCGAAAAAGAAAATCATGAAAGCAACGTGTTATATTAGAACATATGCAATTGAGCGTCTGTGGAACGCCTGAGATTCTCATACAAATAGCGAGGATTTAATGGTTTTTTTTTATTTTTCTAATGTAAGCATGTTGAAATATCTAGAAAATTCACCTTGTGGTAATTCCATCTTTGCTAAGGCTTGAATGGGTTCTGCAAACATCATTTAACTCATTGCAGAAGCTTCAGCACCCGCCTATTTTCTGTGTAGTATGCACAATCATTTAGAGATACATACGGCCAAAATCAGCCAATAGAAACACAGGATGCAAGGTGGTTGGATTTTTTAAGCTTCAAGATCGATTGTTCTTGGTGGGGCTTTGTTATTACGCGCACAAAAAAGAAACACTTGAAATCTCAACGTAGCGCAGCATGCTGTTGGCGGTGCTGGTACTGGTATGGAGAAAGATCCACGGCGCACTTTAAAATATGGACTGAATAGCACATAAAAGCGTAGAAATGAATAATGTTCATTGTATTAACTGAATGACACGCACTTTTTTTTACCTGGTAAAAAAGCAATGAATTTTGTGTCGTGTGTGTAGTTTTGTATTTTATTGTTTTACAAAGGCTAAACAGTGTGAATGATCATGTTTCTTCTCAAGTGACTGGTGTAGATAACATTATTCAAAATCCGCTTCAGTAGATCATTCTCATAACTAGTATTATTGCGAGTAAAAATATCTTGGCCTCTACAACATATATAAACATAAAATCATTGCATTCATTAGCAAAAAGAAAGGTGTTAAGAACAACAATCAAAGAGCTTACAGAAAAAGAAAAAGAAAATAAGATACCGTTTAGCGGAAGAATTTAAATGTTGCTACTCTTTGGGGTTCTCAAGCACAACGCGGTAGCGAACCTTGCCGGCGTCAACGCGAGCCAGGGCATCGTTGACCTTCTCCATCGGGAAGCGCTCAATGACGGGCAGAATGTTGTGCTGGGCAGAGAACTCGAGAGTCTTTTTAAGCACATTGATACCGCCAATCAGAGAACCAGTGAGAGCCACCTCGGTATGAACGAACTCGCTAGGGGAGAAGGACATGTCGCCCTTTGGAAGAGCAAGCAGAACGATTTGGCCCTCAAAGTCCATCCACGAAATGTACTCGTTGTACTGGTTTGACTGAGCACTGGAGGTGACAAACAGATAGTCCAGGGAACGGCGGACAGAATCCAACTCATCCTTGTTCGACGTATCGACGAACTTTGTGGCACCAAGCTCAAGGCTCTGCTCCTTCTTGTTTGAGGAGTGCGAGAAGGCAACAACCTCCGCACCCAGGGCTCTGGCATATTGGATAGCTAGATGGCCGAGACCTCCAATACCAACAACACCCACACGGTCGCCCTTCTTCACGCCCTTGCGCAGCATTGGAGCAAAGACCGTGGTGCCACCGCACATCAGGGGCGGGGCATACACCGGATCAATGGAGGCAGGGATCTTGAAAGCGTAGTTGGAATCAACACGCACAGCCTCGGCATAGCCGCCCTGGGCCTGCGCGCCATCGGCGTAGTAGGAACTAAAGGTAAAGACCTTTTCAGGACAGTGCGGGTCGAGATCCCGGCTGCATGCGTTGCAGTCTTGCTCAAGACAGGCAAAGACCTGGGCGCCAACGCCAACAAGGTCGCCTTCGTCCAAATGTGCTACATTCTCTCCCTTGGTGATAACCCTTCCAACAATCTCGTGCCCGACAATCACCGGGTAGGGAGTGGTGCCCCACTCCTGCTTTATTGTGTGCAGGTCCGAGCCGCAGATGCCGCTGTATTCAATCTTGATCTCCACGTCGTTCTCGCCTAGAGGACGGGGCTTGTAGGACCATGGCTCAACAGCGATTCCGGGTTTCTTTGCAGCCCAGCCGTGGATCTCGTTAATCTTGCCTTCAACCATTTTGATGATATGAGGAGGAGTACTTGCAAGTGCCGGTGGTGGTGGTAGTGGTGGTTAAGTGTGGTTTTTTTTTGTTAGGTAGATGGGGGGGGGAAATGTTGCAGTTGATACTGTGATGTGGTGTTTCTTTGGACTGAGTAGAATTTCGAGACGGATGGCGCCCAGTGCTTTTATACCCTTCCAAAAGGCGGAATATTCGTATATTAATAATATAGCGCTTGGATGTTGCGTTTCTGGTGATTGGTCTGGTTGCTGCATGCTCTATTCGTAAGCAAGAACCGCAGCAGCAGCCCACAAAAGTGTGCAAAAATAAAAATGCTAAGGTTTCTGATGAACGCAAGTGACGATCCAGTATTGACAGTATGTCTGATGTATTAGTTGGAAAAAGAAGGGCGATAGGCTGAGAAAGCTGTATGCGGCATCCAAACGATAATATTGTAGGCACCTCCTTGCCTTCTCTTTCATTTGCAAAACTAAATAGCTTTCCAACACCCGAATAGGCCTCTTTTCGGACGGTGGAATGTGTGCGGTTAAAATCCGAACATTTTCCCCAATTGTGCTCCAACGACAATGATAAGGGGAGATTTTCGGAGATTCGGTGCCTTTTTTTATTAATGAAATGCTTTTGGAGCCAATTAACAGAGGAAGACCCCCATTCTAGGTGTGATTAAAGGAAAAGCAGTGTGAATGACGTGAATAGAAAAAAGAAATCGATTGTTTTCTTCCAGTTTCTAAGTAATTTTTGTTCTCAAGTGAGACTGCTTGATCATCGTGTGAAGACGTATGCCGCACGCTACCATCTGGCGCACCAGCACACTTTTGGTGGAGCCACCGGGATCATCCGTTCCCACCGTTATTCCGTTAGCAATAGCCGCCATAAAGAAGCGCTTCGCCCATGGACATTGCCGAATCGCCGACGATAGAACCCTCGCTGCAGTTTTCGCAGAACCATGCTGCTGTTCAAAGGCATATCCAAGCATCCAAGTGAGTGATGATTTGCCTGTCCCCCCGCAAGTGGCCTTTCCCAAGGCCACCCGAGTACTCGAGATGCACACGTCAGCGCTCGCACTGCTCTGGCGATCCAGCCGCATTCGCACATAGACGAAGAGCATCTGCATGGATGGGCGCCGCTGATAATCGCTGCGCTTGGATGCTTTCGCCAGCACCAGCCGCACACGGCTGGACACTCTGAAGCGGGCCTCGCTTTGAAGAAGAATCTCCCAGAACACCACGTTGTGCGGGTACATCTCAACAGCAGACAGCGCTCGTCTACGAAGATCCCCGATCCGATGCACGCTGGTGGAGGAGCTGTGGAAAAAGTGCACGGCACACAGCTCCATCCACAGACGCTCGTTGGCACGCGTTTGTTCGCTTGCTTCCAGCTCTGCAAAGGCCTTGTCCACGGCTCGCATGTCAAGCGTCTGGGCGTATGTGAGCCACAGTAGGAGAGCTGCAGCTGCGTCCGTGGCTTCGGCGTTTGAACTCGCACGCAGAGCACACTCCTCCTTTCTGACCCACTGCAGCGCACGAAGCACATCCTCGCGCAAGAAGACAACACACGGAGCATTGTCAGCGTCCTTTTGAGCAAGCGCTTGGAGCTCAGAACCCGTCTCGGCACATGCAATTCGCACGGCCACTGCAAGCCCACGCCCATGCATCAGTTCAAGAACCGCCCACGACTTGCGGACGACAATGGTCCATTTCCCTTTCTCGGTCGCCGGGAGCTGTGCAGCAAAGGCCAGAGATCTGGACCACACCCTGCGCGCTTCGTCCCAATCGCCCACCCGCGCATGCATCTTGGCAAACGAGTTCCAAAGCGCCAGACTGGTTGGGTGGCGCGCAAGAAGCCGCTTGCCCAGCTGTTTGCCGTCCTCGGCAGACCCTACAACAAAGGCCCACTCCACCAGCACCACACACAGCTGGAGCCGCATGTCCGGAGGCAGTCTGCTGGCTGCTGTGGCCAGGAGCTCCAGAGCATTGGCTGCAACCTCCTGAAGCACCCTGCTGGTGGGCTGCATCCACAGGCAATACTTTGCGTAGGGAAGGGGCATATCGATTGAGTCGAGTCCGCACGGCAATGACACAAAGGGCAAGGAGCACGGCAGTTCCTGTGTCCAGCGCAAGGGATCGAGTTGAGGAGGAGGATCTGTGGCATCGCAGCTGTCGCGAGGCAGCGCACACGCTAGCTCATCCAGCGCTGTATCGTCCGTTCCGCGGGATATGTGGTGCGTAAACACAAAGGTGCGCGGACCAACCACGCCGGCAAACTGCAGGAAGCGGTCAACCAGCGCGCCAGCAGCGTCCTCGCTCCACTCCATGTCAACGAGAAATGGCGCCAGGTCCTCAAAGATCGTCACCGCAAACGGATCAACCGTGTTTATCCAGTCCGGATCAATGTCCCGCATCGAAACCGGCTCCAGCACTGTGCCGGCGCACCGGTGCATGCAGTCAACTTCGGCGCTGTAGAAGTCGTCTGAGGCGCTGCTGCTCTCCATTCTTGGGAAAAGCGACCGTACCATCTCAGCACTGCCATTTCTCGGACTCCGTGTGTGCTGTTCGTTCTTGTCTCCCGCAAAGGAGGCCCAGCCCTTGGCGCCCGCGTGTCCAATGCGCCTGCACCCAGAGTTCCAGAACGCCTCGAACGAATGCAGTCTGTGGCCATGGGTTGCGTCTACGGGTTCGGTGGGCGGAATCAAATACCACTCCAGCACGGCCTGGTACGTTGCCACCGCACGCTCAAGGTACCCGGCGTCCCGAAGGAACAGGCAGAGACAGTGCAGAAGCTCCGTGGCGCACATCGATGCGCGTGCTCTGGTCTGCGGGTCCTGGCGTACTCCGCAACAAAGAACCCGTTCCACCGATCTTGCGTAGATCCCAGCCATCCAGTCCACCGACCGTCTTGGCACCATCGTTCCCTGGCAAAACCCGACGTACTCCATGACCACGCCAATGTCATCTATGTCTCCTGCCACCTTCTCCCACTCCTCCGCCAGCGACTCTGCATCCATGATCTCGTTGCATTGCGCGAGATATCCAAGCGCAAGCTCCGGACTCCGCGGGTTCGCCTCCAGTCCGCGTCGATATACTTCCAGCTGGAGCTCAACAATCGTGCGTCTGGATTGGCGGCGGCTTCCGGACACAAAGGCAGTCTCGGCTATCTCCCTCTGGCAGGCAGCTAGGCCCATCCATGCGGATACGTCGTGCTTGTCCATGCGGATTCGTGCCTCCAGCTCTGCCACTGCCTTTGTCGCTGCCGGATCTCTCCAGCCTGTTTGGCTGTTTACGCCGGTGAGCGCTGTTCCCCTATCCATCGCAACGGCATTAGATGAGTCCGGTCTGGCCATTCCTTCGAGGCTTCTAAAGTCTGGCCGTCCACGCACACCATCCTTGTCTTTGGTTTCGTCATCGTACTTGCTCTGTGCCTGGACGGCTGTCGAGTCGGCCTGCGTCTGCGTGTCATCCAGCAATATGTAGTCCTCATCCGCCATCGCCTGAATACGCGTCTCTGCCAATACTGGTGGCGTTACATGCTCGGCACCGTCAGTCTGGGCAGTCCAGTCCGCGGCAGCATAATAACGCGGCTGCTGCTCCTTGGCTCCTCCTACACCGCACACCAGCCGGATCACTGGATCGTCGCGACGACTGGCGGGATCGATAGTCAGCAGGGACCCGGTGGCATCGGGCCCCAATCCCAGGACACGGTTCCTGCTCGCCCTGCTGCGCTTGAACTTTGGTGCGCCCGGCCGCGCAGACTCCCCAAACAGACGGAGGTTGGCGTCTCCTCTCCTGTCGACTGCTACGTGCCGCTCACGGGTCAGCTCCTCCAGCGCGGCTCCTGTGTCCCTCTCGGCGCGACATCCCTCGCCATCGGATCTTGAGCCATCGTCGCCTCTGTGCCGACGGCGTCCACTGCTCTTCTGCTCATGCCTTCTGTGCCTGTGCTTCTTGAGTCGGTGCCCTTCGTCGGACTTTTTTCGTTTGCGCACATGCCCCTTTCCTTCTGCCTGTTCCGCCGTGTCTGATGCTGGTGGTGGCGGTGGTGCCGAGGCAAACGACGGGAAGAGCGCGTCGCTGTCATCGCTTGGATACTCCGTTTCCTGGTCCATCTAAGCCAAGACGCTGTACAAGAGAAGGCAGCAACGACAAGATAACAAAACAAATACAATACTTGGTCAATTGCTGTTACAACGATCCCTCATGTTTTGCGCTTTGGTCTTCATGGAAATAGTAATAATAACAACAATGAAATCGCAAAAACCAATGAACTAACTAACTAACCAATCCAGGTGTTCTAGCTTTATTGTTGCTTCTTATACTTGTGGGATAAACGGGACTCCCCCCACCAACTCTTGGGAAACCTTGTAATATGCGATCTAGAGCTTGGACACAGCCTCGTCAACGGCAGCACGGCCGGACTCGCTTCCGTCGGCAGCATGGGCCTTCTCGATCTGCTCGCGGATGGCGACCAGCTTCTCAAAGTCAGGCGTGGCCGCAATGATCTTGTCGAGCTTCTCGGTGGCAGCGGTGATGTCAGCAGCGGACGGCGCCGAGTCGGCGGGAGCAAAGTAGTTGGCAGTCTTGAACAGGACCTTGAGCGCACGCTGTTCCTTCTTGAGCAGCTTGTGGGCCTGCTGGCGCTGCTTCTTGAGCTCATCCTCCTTGGCAGCCGACTCGGAGGCAGCCTTGGCAGCAGCCTCGTCGGCGGCCCTCTTGGCCTCGGCAGCCTTCCGCGCCTCCTCCTCGCGGGCATCGCGCTTGGCATTCCGCTTCCGCTTGTCGTCCTCCCTGAACTGCACCATCCGCGGATCGGCCTTCATCGCGGTCTCAACAAGCGTGCTGAGCCGTTGCACATCCTCCTTCTTCCTGTTCGCCCGCTCCTTCCTGTTCTTCCCCTCGATGTACCGCTTCTCGTCGCGGTTGCCGTTGCCGTCCGCCGCATCCTTGTCGAGGTACTCGAACGAGCGCCACGAATCGAACTCGTACCAGAACGAGTAGAAGCTCTCGACGTCCTCGCGCGCACTGTCGGCGTCGCCCAGCTCGGGCACCGGCTGCTTGGTGGAAAACCGGGCCTCGCGCTCAAACACGGGACGGAAGAGGGTGTAGAAGTCGGCGTCCTTCTCCTTGCCTGTCGGGATGGCAGTGGAGATCGCAGGGTCCACGGAGTCCCACTGTCTGCGCCGGACGGGGTCCATGAGGATATCAAACGCCTTCTGGATGCACTTGAAGAACCGGTCGTCGTTGACAAGCCCCTGCGCCGCCTTCTTGTCCGGATGGTGACGGAGCACCTTCTTGCGGTGGCTCTTCACAATGTCGTCCACCGTTGCGCGGTACCGCAGCCTCGACAGCCCGAGCACCGCGTAGTGGTCCTGCTTCTTCCACTGCTTCGGGTCGCTTGCCAGAAGAAGCGCGCTCTCCTCCTCGTCCTCCTCGTCGCCCACCGCCATGTTCTGCAGCGCCCTCGCTGTCTCCGCCGTCACGTGGTCGCTGTGCGCCTTCAGATGGTCGTCGCTGTTGCTGCTGCTGTCTGCGCTCTCCAGACGCCGCCGGTAGTGCTGCACATACACGCCCACCGAGCTGACTGCCTGCTCCTGCGCTGGCGCCACGGATCCGTGGATCTTTGCCTCGCCGGCAGCGGGCGCAGTGGCCGGAGCCGCGCAAAGGGTGATTTCAAAGGGAACGTCAGCAGACATGGTTGTTCTTTAGAGCCTGGGTTTCGTGCGATACAAACAGGAAAAGTAAAGGCAAGATGGGATAAAAATAAAGTACCTTGTAGCGGCGAGGAGAAAGGAAAGGTGCTGCTGTATCTTTTCTTTCTCCCCCTCCAAAGCTTTCTTTGCCAACTGTGCTAATTTTCTTTTGCTTGTGAAGAGGTCTGAAAAACAGCTTTTCCCCAACGAGAATAGAGCGATGAAAAAAAATTGCCACATGGTAATCACATATTAAACAATCTAATCAAGCAGTTCAACTCTAGCTCTGGCTCTGGCTCTGGGTGCTCCACAGATCAACCGATTCCGGGAAATCGCGGTTAGCCCGCGCATCCCAGTACCCGCCCTTGTACTGCCACGAGCAGCCAGACGCAGAGCTATGCGGGTCGTCGCGCTCCTCAAACCAGCGGGGCACCCACTTTTCGCCCGCAGCATCGCGCTCGCGCTTCCGTGCGCGCTGGGCCTCCTCGAGCTGGTGCTTGATCTCCTCAGCATCGTCAATCTGGCCCTCCTCGTACGCGCGCTGGTCGGGTCGGAACCGCGTATCCGTCTGCGGCAGAACACCCTCCATCCCCGGGACAAGCTCGTTGAGCCGCATCGTAAAGTACCCGAACTGGTAGTACCTCTCGGCCTCTGGCGGGAGCGACACTGCCGTCCACAATGTCTCGGACTGCGTGGGCGACTTTTCGAAGCGCAGGTGCGACGACCAGCTGCCACGCAGCACTCGCTCGACCTTGCTGCTGCCGCTGCCGCCGCCGCGGAAGAGATGGCACTCGACCATGTCGTTGGACGGGCTGAACATGCTGGCCTCCTTAAAGTTCACGGTACAGAAGTCGCCGGTGGTCTGGTTGGTGATGGTCATTTCTCCCGTGTAATCCACGGTGCGATTGCCCGTGATAAGCCCCCGCACAAGCGCCGACGGCTTGCAGTAAGTGAAGTGGTCGCCGTGCTTCAGCAGCTCAATGTGCACGTTGGATGTCTGGATGAACTCCATCGACTTGCCCCAGAACTTGCTCTTGCCCGACGAGTCCTGCCAGAACCGGTAGCTGGGCGAGTCGGCAAAGCACGCCATCACCGGCGGGTGGTGCGACACCTTCTCCGACACAAACCGGAACCCACTGCGCGGCTCGACCATCTCGTACGTTTCGCCCAGCAGCGGGTTGAACGGCTTGCGCTCGGCCCTGTGTTTCTTCGACGACAATGTGCTGATTGCAAACGCCGCCACATTCATAAGACGGTCCAGACTGTCGTCCATCTCGTCCGCCCTTTGCAGCAGTCTGCCGTACATCAGCTCCTCGCACAGCGCTTGCAGCGCATTGATCGGCTCGTTCATGATCAGCGGCATCGCGATGCTCGAAAGATCCTTGCCAACGTTCTTGCGCAGGATGGAAATAAGACTGACGTTCACTTCGCTTGCCTCTGCGGGGAGCGTGGTCCGCGGTTCGTGCTTTTTGGATTCCTCTCTCACATTATCAAGAGTGACAAGCGGGTGGTTGTCAAGGTCCTTGTACCTTGGCTTCTCGTCAGCCTTTCCCTCCACGACTTCGTCGGCTGCAGGTCTTTTTGTCTCCTCGTCGGCCGCTGTGTGCGGTAGCTGGATGTTGTTCCTTGCCAGCGCCTCTATGAAATCCGGATCGCGGATCAGGTCGTGGCGCATCCTGACCGATTGCCGGTCATCGCCGCTGTTCTGCGCATCATCAAAGAAGTCATTGACCACAGCATCGCTGTCGCTGGTGCTGTAGTTATCGTCGCCCGCCCTCGCACCTCTTCTCCTCGTCTGGCTTGCGCCAATGCTGGGCGTTGAGCGGTCGCTGCGACTGCTGACGGGAGAGACCACAATGGATTGCTCAGCACCTGGATGCGATCCGCCCGAAGTAGCCGTAAGCGGATACTCCTCGTGATCACGCCCAACCTCCAGCACCTCGTTAGTGTCGTAGAAGACATCCGATCCCGACCCCGAGAACCACGACGCGCGCGATGCGGATAGTGCAATCGCGGGCGGCTCGCTGGCGGCAGTATCCCACCGCGTCATTGACAGCCGGCCTGGCTTTTCCGGCAACCCAGAAAGATCGTAGATTGCGCGCTCGCTATCTCTGATTGCCTTTATGTACCCGAGTGCGGCCTGGATAGTTTCGCCCTCACCCGACACCTTCAGCTTCTTAATAAGCTCGTCCAGCTTGTCGGTCGAATCAACAAACTGCGCATGCGCCATACTAACGTCCTCTGGAGAACTGCTGCGATAGAAAACGGATCCCGATGATGACGGCGGAATGACGGGCGCCGTTGGATTGTGAATGGCAGAGCCAGCTGAGAATGTGGCACCGTCGCTGAAATGGGAGTCCCCGACCGGAAGCGCAGTGGCATATTCTTTTGCCTTGTTGATAGCTGCTATCCAGGCCGCAAAGGCCTGTGGCGTCTGTGCGCGCAACTGGTAGAACCCCTCGTCACCGTCAATGGTAATAACGAAATCTTCATTTGACTTCGACACCACCGCGTTTACAAGATCAACCTTTGCGCGTGGAATCCCGCCCTCCGTGGTCGAGTAAAGCAACCAGTGGCCCTGGATGGTAAACCAGCGGTTGGCCCAGCCCTGCATCCTTTTCCGCTTCTTTTTCAGCAGCCATCCCGTGAACAACGTTTGCGGCTTGTTGCTACTGGAACTTGTGGCCTCCTCCCTTGTTTCCCGCACAGCCACACAAAACGACACCCGCTTGGATGTGTTCTTTGAGAACGAGTTGTCAAAGTACAGAATGTATGTTCCTGGCTCCACTGCTGTCCACGAGCCCTTGATGGTGGCCTTGGACGATTCGTAGTGTTTGAGTGGCATTAGTTCGACAATTCCCTTGTCCTGGAGCTTGAATAGAATGTTGCGCTGCTGTTGCGGTTGCGGTTGCTGCGATTGCTGCGGCGTCGGCTGATGCTGTTGTTGCTGCGGAGTGGAAGCACGCAGCTCCATCTCCAAACGGTTCTGCGAGGCATTCGGGGAAAACATTAGTCGCTTTCCAGCCATTGAATTGATGGTGGAGTTTCTGCTGCCAGCAGGAACCGCAGTGCCTGTCGACGATGGGTGTGGTGACGCAGCAGCAGCAGCATCGTCGCTGCCAGCAGCTGGTGGCGGTGTGCGTCGGAACAGTCCAAAGTCAATGTTCTTGCGTTTGGTCGAGAACCACCATTGGATAGTGCTAGGAACCCGGGTGACGTGGACTGTGTGCAAATACCCATCTCTTGGCAGAATTTCAATCTCCTCCATTTCTAGCACTGGGTGTGTTGGAGGACCACAATTACGAAACAACCAAAAAACAAAAGAAAAAGCCCAAGCAAGTGGATAAAATACTGAAGAAATATGTGTGGTGCTTGCTTTACGAATAAAATAAGAAAAAATTTAAAGAGAGAAAGGAAACGTACGTTCAAAGAAACGGCTGTCAAACACGCCCTTTAGAATAATGTGGAATAAAAAAACATCAGGAGCGGGACTTTACAATGCGGGGTTCTATAACGAAAAAGGAGGTGGTTGTCTCTTTGGGAAGAGTGCTTTTTCTGCGGCTTTGCGGGTGTTCCAAAACTATGGCCAGCATTTTAATCCACTAAAAATTAGACTAGTTCTGTGCTCTTTGAGCAGTTGCATACATTCTTTCAGGGATATTCCAGTACCATCAAGTGGTTTAGAAGGTGCGTAGAACCGAAGAGTTCTGCTGAGCTGGCTGTTTATTTGTGAAAATGAAGGCTGCAATTGGTGCTATGGGCAGAATATAAAGAAACAACGTCTTTTGCCGCATAAATATCAATCATAACTGTCTTTTAGCATAAACAAACAGTATGCGCATGCGAAACGGTCTCCATTGAGAAAGAATAACGTGAAGTCGTGGTCTCGCATGAAAAACCATATAGATCAATCTGATGTTGTCTGCCCAATGGCAGCCGATTAGTAGATTATGCTACTCGATCAAAATTGAGATTTCAGCAAAAGAAAAGCGGAACACGATAAAAAAAACTGGCGAATCGAAAACCACCGCGCATCAGAGCGTATTTTATAACCGTAATTCTCCTTCGATGAGATTCGGCCCCGCCTTTTTTTCATGCCGTAATCAGGCGGAAACGGTAGCCATTCTTTATTGACACTGTTGATGAGGGATTTCTTCCTTTTTCTCTTCTCTTTTCCTGCTATTGCAAAATCCATTTATTCTTATTTTACATTTCAAATTGCTCCCCCAATCGCACTTGCCGAATTTATATCTGCTCGTTCTAGAACCGACTGATTCATTTCCGATTAACAACTAACAATGCCTCGCAGAAGATCAATGGCCCCCTCCCGCTCTCCGTCCTCCGGCAGAAGCATGCACACTGCGGCGCCAGTAGCACCAGCAGCAGCACCGCCGATGGCCCCACCAATGGCAGCACAGTCGTCGTCTCCTGGGCTTTTCACCCATATGGCCACTACCGCAGCAGGTGTTGCTGTTGGTAGTGCTGCTGGCCGCGTGCTGGCTGACTCAGTGTCAGGATTCTTTGGCGGAAGCAGCGAGAGTGCTGCTCAAGCACCACCACAGCAGCAGCAGCAGATTCAGCCATCGGCCTACGACCAGTCATCTGGATTCCAGCAGTCTTCTACTTCTTGCGATATGGACGCAAAGAACTTTACCCGTTGTTTGGAGAGCACTAACAACGACATGACTGCATGCCAGTACTATCTCGATGCCCTCAAGAGCTGCCAGGCGTTTGCCAACAGCAGGACTTTCTAGAAAGAAACGCGGATATGAGCTTTTTTCTTATATAGCGTACATTTATATTTCATTTTCTGTTGGTCGAGAGTTTGTTTTAACTTTATTGGAACCTTTCTTCTCTTTCCTTTTGCCCAGCTATTGATCCTTGTTCCATTACAAATAGCAGTAAGACCTACAAGCGCGGAAATAAAAAGGAAAAGAGCAGATGTAGAAAAGGATGGAGATATGCGCTACTTTTTAGAAAGAGACTCAAACGGACGCGGGAACTGTGGATCCATAAAGTTCTTGACGTCCTGTTCGGTGATAGCGCGTTCGCGCTCCTGGAAAGCGCCAACAAAGTCCTGGAGAACTTTGATGCAGCGGGCCTTCATCTCGCCCGACGTGATCTCGCCCTTGCGGTAGCCGTCAGCAAGATCGGCGATCTCCTTGTCGTCCTCGATAAAGTATGTCAAGTAAAGATACGGGACGTCAACGTCTGGGTTTCCTCCGAGCTCACGATGCTCTTCGAGCGAGGTCTGGCCACCCGAGAACGCATAGCGGTTGATCTTGTTCTTGATCTTGGCGGCCGTGTCGTCCATGAAGATGGCGGAGCTGGGAGTCGAGGACCCCATCTTGGATCCGGTTCCCTGCAGCGCAGGAAGGAAGCGGCCGTGGATCAGGCTGGGCTTCTTGTGCTTCATACGTACCGACACATCACGTGTCAGACGGAAGTACGGGTCCTGATCGACGCCGCAGGGGATCAGACACGGAATATCCTTGCGCGTGCCAAAGATCTCGGGAAACGACGAGCAGAAGGCGGGTGCGGCCTGGATCGCCGGGAAGTGGATCCTTCCGATGCAGGTGCTTTCATTGAAACCAAACGTGCCCTTGACCTGGCTAAACGTCACCTGTCGCGAGAACTGCAGTATGTTGCGGTAGAAGGCGCCGCCCATATAGTCCAGATTGGAGAAGATAAACGTCTTCTCGGGCTTGAACCCAACCGCAGCAATCTCGCGCACAGCGTTAAGAGAATTCTGGTAAACCTCGTCAATCGTCAGACCGCGGAACAGAAACTTCTCGTCATCCGTGAGTTGCACCACCAGAGGAACGTCAAAGACGTCCTGCAACCACTTGCAAAAGACAAACGGCAGAACGTGGCCCACGTGCATGTGGCCGCTGCTTGGGCCGCGCCCAGTGTACAGATAGAACGGTTTGCCTTGCTCATGCCGGTCGAGAATCTTCTCAAGATCGCGGTGCATGAAGAACACGTTGCGTCGCAAGTAGAGGTGCGGCTTGTGTCCGGTGACCTTCTCGAACCGCTCCAGAAGCGCCTCATCAATGTGGTGTATGCCAAACGATCTCTTAATCGCATCGTAGTCAATGTTCATTTGCACTCCGTCGACAACTGCGCCCGCAACGTCCCATGGCGTAACCACCTGCTCGGTCTTTGCTTGCTGCTTGTCGCTTGCATTGCTGGCCGAGTCAGCAACAGAGAGACCCTGCATCTCTTTAACGGCCGTGTCCGCAAGGGCGCTGCTGGCTTTTTGATCCATGTGTTTGTTGGTGGAAAAATTAAATGTGAATCAATTAAAAAGCAACCAGGCTGTGAAAACAAGGAAAAGAATTAAAGAAAAACTGTTGGTAAAAACACAAGGAAAAGAGAAAAAAGCGTAGCCAAAGCCAAACTATCGGCATACAATAAAACCTCTCAAATAAGAGCTGCAGATGCGGCCAATGATGGGCTTGTGAAATGAAATGTGATTCACAAAAGGTTTACACATATTGTGTGGCAAGATCAGTAGTGATTACGATGAATTAGTATTGCTGTTTCGCGTCGTTTTCGTTTGTTTCGCATACATTGCTGGCTTTTTCTCCCTTCTCCTTTCCACTTCTCATAACCTGTATTGTTAATTCTTAATTCCCTCTGTCCCATCATTTGCTGCTCTTTTATTGTCTCTTCTGATTACGCGTGTTGAGTAACCAACCAAATATACAGCAATAAAACGTACCAGCAGCAGCATATACAAAGACTCAAGTGGAGATAGAAAAGAGACAGGAAATCTCTACACCCGATTTCAGGCAAGTCAGCGGGCTCAGTAGAATCGAGAGTAGCGATGACCTCAAAGAGCGCCCCCAAGGCTAGAGCCGTTGGCAAGGAGTTTCTATGCAAGGTGCGATACAAAAACCCGTTACCCGAGGTTCCATTCCCGCCAAAACTCCTCCCAATTCCACCAACCTATGTTGACCCCAACGCCGGATCGTACAGCCAGTCCCGTCTGCACCACTACGTGCAGTACCGCCACACAACGCTTGAGGAGGCAACGCCGTACCCGATGATCGTGGATGCTGACTACGGAATGCCTATTGACCCCTGTCTCCTGGGCGCCTTTGACGAGGACAGGGGCGCTTCGATGATTTCGGGCGCACAGATCGACGAGAAGGACCGGTTTCTGCTTAATCTCCCCACCGTGGCCAACGCCTCAGCGACATCAGCATTGGCAGCAGAGGCCGCCTCGCAGTCTGACGGCATATCGACCCCGCCAGTGTCGCAGCAGCCAGGCCTCGGTGCAAAACAATTCGGCGCGCAACGCACTCCAGCGGGCGGCAATATTGCTAAGCGCATGTTTGACCACTCCGTTGAGGGCCAGCTGCGGACAATTGAAGAGTCGTTTGCATGCTTCTCCAAATACGATACCAGCAGCCCAGACGGCTACCAAGCACATCTGCGCGACCTCAAACATCCCACGGATCCCAAACTACACGCCGTCGAGTCCTACGAGTTGTTTCCCGATGCCGATCTGTGGCCCAACGTGTACACCGCGTTCCTCACAGACGTGTGTGCCGATCCCGAGTTCCTTGTCGAGAAGAAGAACAAGCCTGATCCCGAGGAGTACAAGCGGGTGGCCGACTTGGCGCGAGACTCGCTTATTTTCCGTCCGCGGGTGCGCCAGAACCATCTGGGCGAGGACGAGCAGTGGATCGAGTCCTTTTTGCCGGAGGACGAAGACACCGCAATACGCATCCGTAAGCGCCTACATAGCGGCGCGCTCTTTGACGAGTCTGTTGACCAGGATGTCGAATATCGGTTTGAGAAGTCGCGCGAGTACGATATGCCTGTCCGTCCTGACACCGCCACGGCTGGTCGCCAGGACCTCTACATGATTGCCATTGACACTTCTGAGTCGTCTGGATCGCGTCCCGTGGCCAAGTACGTGCCCATCAAATCAAAGGTCTTGCTGAAGCACCGCCAGGCCTTTCTCTCCAGCATGCAGGAGCAGGATGAGCTCGATGACCCGTTACGCATCACGAGTCTTGATCTCCAGCTGCGCGACTTTTCCGAGGAGGAGATACAGGAGCGTGCCGCCGCAACAAACAAGCTGCACGAGGTCATCAAGGAGGAGATCATCCACGCTTCTGTTGATTCTCCCAACCACGCCGACAGCGAGAATATCGATGTTGGTGGCGATTTGTTTGCCAGCGATAACGAGGACTCGAGTCCCAGCAGAGACGGCAAAAAGCTTCGGCGCGTTCCATCGTACTCTCCATCGCCATGAGCTTTCTTCTACCTCTCTATTGATAGCTTTGAAACAGGATATTGCGAGTATTTTGCAAGTTTTGCCAATTGCTTTTTTTCATATAAAGCTGTTGAATATAAAAAAGAAAATGCACACATGATGAGGATAAGAGCTTAAAAAGACTAGCCAGGTTTTGGAGAAAGTGAAAGCTAGAAGAAAAGATTGAAAGATAAAAAGACATACAATTTAATTTTCCCTTTTGAACCCAAATGAAGAGAAAGGATGTGGAGGCAGTTAAAGGGCTCCTTTAGTTTTCGTTTGCCTCAAGGCTGCGAACAAACACCTTCATATACTCGCGGATGTTGTCCTTGGACAACGCACCCAGCTGCTTTAGATCGCCAACAAGCATCTTGAACGCTGGACTATTCACATTGTCATCCGCAGCAGAGGCTGAAGCATCTGACGCTGAACCAGCTGAAGCAGAACCAGTTGAAGCAGAACCAGCTGAAGCAGTCACGGCCTGACTGTCTTTCTGGGGCTTTGTAAGCATATCGAGCAATGTCTGCGCCATGTTGACACGCTTGATCACATACATCATGTTGTTCTTGAGCTCGTCAAGCTCTTCTTGCGTTTCAGCAAGCTTTTTGCCATTTTCTTTCTCAGTCTGTGTGGACAGTGGTGTCTTGGTATGGCTGTCCGTGGAAAGTCCCAGTCCTACGCCGGTCTCAGCTGCGCCAATGTTGTTCGGTAAGGACGCGAGTGAACCTGCTGCGTGCTTGGGCAGCTGCGGATTTTCCGGCGACGCACTTCCCAGAGAGCCCGATGTCTCAGACGACCCGCTATTCCCTTCGGCAGAGACTGATGTGCCCTTTTTGTACAACTGGTTGACGCTTAGTGCTGGCCTTGGGAGCTGGGGCGACGAATCCAGCTGAGGAATCGCGGATGTGCTGAATCCATTTCCAGCCGCCTTTGCAATGTCGGGCGACGGTGGTCTGGAAGCCGCAAAATTATTTCCCGTGCCATTTGACACAGCAAACGTGGACGGTGCCTGTTGTGCGCTTGTGCTGTTGACTAGGGCAGAGAGGCTGCTGATTGTAGACATTGCCTTTCTGGCCTCGCGTGTCGGCTGCGAATTCATGTCTTTAAGCGCCTTCTGGATTTCGCTCAGTATGCTGTTCTGCTTCCTAAGCATGCTGTGCGATTCCTTGATCCAGGTCTCCTGCTCCTCGGACAGCCGAGCCGTGTTCGATGCTGTTGACGGTGGTTCTGCGGTGGTTGTCGACATTCCGGCATACCCGTTGATCCCGCCTGACATGCGAGATCCAGCAGAAAGCGGGTAATATGTGGAGCCTCGCACATTGCTAATTACAGAGGGATATGAACCAGCAAACGGCTTCACGCGGATTGTCGGTCTCCTTGTCGATATCTGCTCCGGCTGATGGGGCATTGGCGGATGCAAATTATTCGCAGACGGGCTGCTTATCAACCTAGAATCTACTTGCATAACTGGCGATTCAGTAGGTACTGGCTGCTTACTCTTAGCCGTTTTGCTACGCGTTGCAGGATGAGGAGTATCTGTCTGGCCATTGGATTTGCCTATCATCCTTTCTGACTCAGTATCCGAGTTTGATTTATCGGAATCAACCTGTGCAATTTTGTCAGCCAGGTCGGCCATGATAGCCAATTCGTCAAGAGCATTCTGCTTGTCTTTATGTGGTGTTTCCAGCTCTTTGTTGGCTGATTTGGACGGCAAGGTCGCCTCGTTCGTGTCCAGATCGCCTTCATTCACTATTATATCCTCTTCAATATCACTGGCATCCACGATATTGTTTGTGTCCCTTGCTTTTGCCTCCGCCTCCGCCGCTGCACTTGCCTTTGCCTCTGCCCTTGCCCTAGCCTTCATAAATCTGCCGCCAGCCACAATAGGGTGCACCCTGGGGCGTCCACGACGAGTGTACGTGGGTATCATCAAGGACGCCAGATATTCATCGCTGGAACTCACCTCGCTTGCATCGTCAGTTAGCGCTTTGGGCAGACGACCAGCACGGAATTTTTTGGACCTGTGTCTCTTTGGCACATCAACGGCTTTCCCTTTCAAGAGCATCTCCTTGCGGTGCTTGTCCGATTGAGCAGGAGCAATATTGCGATATGAAGGCGGCGAGAGATTCTGCTCAACCGCATTTTTATCAGCTGCTGCTTGACCTTCCTGCCCGTCTGGAACGGTTGGATGGATCAGCATGTGTATCGGAAGGCTTTGTCTGCGATCCTCCTTTTCCACTGGCGGTACTATTTTGGACACAGTTGATTCGCGGCGGCGGCGCTTCCGTGGGACGACTATTGAGGCTACAGGCAGCTTTGCCATGGATATATGTTTTGGACAGAGTACCTCGTTGAATTTTGTATTGTATGTTGGCGGAGGAGCCAAGAATCTGTACCGAATGGCGCACATTGGATGGAACGCGCTTTCACACATGACGCCCTTCTCTACGTACGAACAACGTACTTGGTATCCAAAGCGCGCACCGCAGAACTCGCACATGGTAAATGCTGCTCTGAGCTTTGGATTGGTGGTGATAAACGGAATTTGGCTGGTATCCACATCCGGTATCCACGCAGCACATTGTACATGTACAAATTGTTGTTCGTTTGGTTTGGCTTCGTTGATAAGTCTGCGCGCAGACTTGTCGTTCTTGTAATGGCAGCAATACAGTCCCTAAGAATTGGTAGAAATTAAAATTAAAGTGCAGCACATGTTAGAATAAGCACAGCTCATATCAAACAGATTTGCTTCGCAAATATAACAACCATCTGACATTTGCACATTTAACGCAATCAAATATTTGCAACGTACCTTATTGTAAGTGGTCCTGCTTCCGCCGGTGCACCAGTCACAGTACCACGGCTCATCGCCGGGCGGGATATCGACAATTCCATAGCATTTTTGGTGGAATCCTAACCTGCATTTGCCTTCGCAGAAAACAATCAGGTTATCGTCTGTAGAAACTCCACTTTGGCATATTGTACAAAACTCCTACATTCCATATTGAAAATATAAATAAAGCAGGTTAGCACAAACGTAGGAAAATTTCAATAATAAAAATGCTTGCCATATTTATCACATAAAACACCTCACATTCAACAGAAACGATGTTTTGAGAAGAGGAAAAGTAAAAAGAGAAGCACAAACATCCTGTCAGTCCTTTTGCAAAGCAATTTAAACACTGTAACTATCTATCTGGCGCAAATAGATATACAGACATATATCTATTTGTTCAAGAAAAGATGGGCAAAACACTTTTTTCTTGGAAAAGGACATGGACACAAATGACAATATAGAAATGCAAAAAAAACTGGAATGTTAATCATCTTTTTGACATGGAACTTACATCATCATCTTCTGTTTCTCCAACCGATTTGGCCGAGAGTTTGGTAATGGGCGTCCTTGGAATGATAGCCCCGACAAGGTCTCCCACAGAGCCGTTGTCATGTAGGTTGGGAGTCACTCCAACCGGAGCAGCAAGATTTTGGTCGGGGCCTTGATGGTTATGATTGATGATAGGTTTGAATGGGGAATTTCCATTGCTTGTGGTGGGAAATGTTGATTGTGACTGCGCTGTCTTGTCGACAGGTACGTTTCTGGAAAACATGGCTGGATGCTAAAGTGCCAAACAATAATCCTATTGTATCTAGCGCAGACTGTATATATGACGTGAAATTATCTTGTTAAACGACGGGCAGTGCTTTAATATCTTGGTCAGAGGATGATGATGAGGGAAATGCAGGTTGTATATGACAGTGCCGGTGCACTTTGTTAGTGTGTATAGCCCAAAAGACACTTGCACGCACTTTGCCTGACTCTAAAAGTTTTTTCCGACTGGTGGAATACAGGAACTTTTTTTTTCTAATATGCAGTTAGCTTGGCGGAAGCACGAAATCGACTCTGTCCAATACAAGTTTCGGCTTGCTGACAACAAGGGGCTAGTTCCACCGCTCTTGCAGCAGAAGTAGCATAAAAACTGAAAAGGATATAAAAAAAGTAAATTGAAATTTAAAAAGGAGAAAAAGAAGAGACTTTTGCGATTCAACAGCTGTGTGAGGCTCTGAAATATTAAAGTTGGAAATACACTTTGTGGGTAAGGAATAAAAAAGGTTTGAATTCAGAGAGAAGGGAAACAAAGCGCGAAAGAACAGAAGCGCGCCAGCATTATAAATTGTGAGGCAAAAAAATAATGATTGGATGGGGGAAAAAGAATTCAAATTGTCGGTGTTGGTATTTTTAAAACGAAAAAGAAAAATTAAAGGCTTATGTTTCTCTTCAACAGTGGATTTAAATGGTTTACCACTGAAGGTCTACTACGAAATAGAAGCTTTTTGCCTTTGCCGCTTGCTTCTGGATTCATAAGCACAGTCTCTTGCTGTTGATTGTTTTTCCGTATCAGAATGTAACATACAACTATAAAGCAAACATTTAGGCTTCACATGGTAGACCTGCACTTTGAATACAGCACTGTAGCTTTTGCTATCTCTTTTACTATAAAATTTCTTGCTAAAGAATATCTTTTTATATTAAGCCAATGGTTAAAGAGTGGAAGCCAAGTTGTAGTTTGTTTAGATTTAATGTTTTCATCTAGAACAGAGCTTGAAAGTTGCTTGGTTGCAAAGATAAAAGAAACAAAAAGAAAAAGCTGAACAAGTGGCTATGGCACGCAAGACACGCCTGTTATTGTTGCGGATTTAAAGATGCAATTACAGCGTTCAATAGATTCAGGTGAATAATTGAGGCATAATTCATTTTTTTGATGTCTATATTTTCTTTTCATGCCCAGTCCACAATTGTAGTTTTGGCAGAGCCGTCAAATTAGTAGCGAAAAAAATAGTTTGCATTTCTTTTATTAACTATAATGTTTTACAATTTGTGTGAGCAATGGCAAAGAGGTTTTCTTTTTTAAACGAGCAAATATACACCCTGTTATTTGTCGTGGAGCGTCTGATTCAGTCATTTTTGCCTTGAGTATTTAAACCAAGGTCAAAAGGTCAGATGATTAGCCATTATTTTATTTTTGTTACACATCAAGCATCTTCAATAAAGACGAACCGCTAAGAAAAAAATTAGGCCCGGCAATTATCTGCCGTTGTATGCTATGGACGACAAAAGTGAGAATAATAAAGAAGTGAAATGAGTATAAAGACACAAGTCAAGCATGAAATTGACTAATGGCAATGG
The DNA here is from genome assembly GCA_027578915.1 of Coemansia sp. RSA 1200. Taxonomy (NCBI): domain Eukaryota; kingdom Fungi; phylum Kickxellomycota; class Kickxellomycetes; order Kickxellales; family Kickxellaceae; genus Coemansia; species Coemansia sp. RSA 1200. The sequence continues at coordinate 130,465 of JANBTT010000008.1, forward strand.
CTAGAAAAAAACATTGATTTTTGGGCTTTTGTGTTAGATTGAATTATAAAATAGCCAACGTATACATGCTGTTATTAGTTCTGTCATTAAAAGAGACTGTTATCTTAATGAAAAATAAGTATTTGTTGGTCGGTTACATACAAATATACTGAAAAATGTGCTTGCTAATGGCATTATTGACATATATCCATTTGTAGGTGGCGAAAAGGCAAACAGTTTAACAGATAATATACCTACACAGATAAGACATTGGTCTTGAGTTGTATTTTCATTCAGATGTCTAAGGCAAGGATTAATGGAGAATATTTTAATGCTAAAATCAAAGGTGAAGAGAAAACCCGTGTTATTCACAAGCTATCACGTGGTGAAATAAAAAATTCTGCTGATTGTACTAAAAATGGCGGTTTCCATTAGACAAAGAAGCATTACATCGTTGGCAACTGTTGGCATGATGTTACATTATTATTACTAGTTTTGGCTTGTATGCTGATTTTAACAGTCTTGCTCTCGCTTTGTAGTTACATGACTGTTATGATTCTTTATATAAAAAGATGTATCTGATTCAGAGCCAACTCATCAACACCAGCCGCAGACCATGTGTTGTTTTTAATTCAGACATGTCTTTCTCGTCAGTTGAAAGGGGATAGCTGGTCATGTCATTTTTTATGTGCTAGCATTATTCGTTGCCACTTACATACTGAATTTTGCAAGTTAGTTTGCGTTTGAACAATGTTCTTTTTGCGTTGTATGTCGTGGAAGAGAGGGTACGTTATGCAACGAAGCTGGGTGTGCTGTTTGCGTTGTGAGTGGCAAGGCTTTTCGTCGGATTAGTTGGTGTTTATCTTCCGTTGCTGCCCAAACGCGAAAAGAGGCTATCAATTACAGTGCAGATGATCCCATCTTGCTATTGCTTCAGTTAACATAAAAAAAGGGATACTGTCCAAACACAGATGATTCTTTCGCACAATAGGCCAACACGACTCGACTCGACTCTGAAAGCTGCACATGAAACACAGCAGACCGAGTCGTCCTATCCTTTGAAACCTGGCCTTGTAATTTCAGAAAAAAGGAAAACAAAAAGAATGCTCCAGTGAAAAAATACTTTGATTGTTGTTTTCTTTCAGACAAGTGGCATTTTCTTTCTGCTAACCAGCGTTTTTCTTTTGAAGAGAAAAACAACAGCAAAACAAAGCACAAGAAAGCGTGGATCGGCCAAACGACCACAAGCAACCACTTCTTTGTTGATGCGATATGAGCTCAGTTGCAAGAAACAAGGCGCTGGCAGTTGTTGGAACTGCACAGCTAACCATGCATCAGGGCGTGTGGAAGACCAAGACTGCCACGGTCCATTCCACGGCAATCTGCGCAGCTGACTGGTGGACTCTGTTAATGGCAGCTGGCAAAGGAAGGCTGGCCTGTCATCAGAGAAATAAATAAGAATACCAGCCAGCGCCTTTTCTCTTCTCCTTCCACTTTTTTTTTGTTATTCTTGTGCTGAGTTGAGTTGTGTGTTTTGCCTTTCCCGTTTTGCCCTTTCCCCTCTCCCCCTTTCTTTACTAGTATCTTATCTCGTCACCTCACTCACTCACTCACTCTCAAAGCTACTCCTACTCATCCCTGCTTGCAGAGCAGTTGCATTGGTTCCGATACATCGGCATGGAGTAGTGTGCATCTTACTCACGCAAATAATAATAATAATAATAATAACCAACAAAACGCTCTATTCAGGGAGCAGCCGCAACAGCAGCGACGAACATCTACTATAGAAAGATCATTAAAGTATAGACACAAGCATCGTATACACACTTGAAGCCTTTTCATTGAGGCGGCCTAATCAACAAGCCGGTGCATTTATTTATATCCAGCCAGCAACAGCATATCTATCACATATCCGACTCACGAATCCACAGTACAAACAACCGATTCTGTTAGCTATTGGTAAGTAGACATTCTCTTGCGAAGCTTTAAAACCCAGCAGCTGGGCTCCAACCCTCCTCCCGCTATGTTTTCCACGCCTCTAGTCATTGCTGCATTTAGCCAAGGATATATTGCAAAATGGAAGGAGGGAGGTGGTGTAACTGGGATAAATGTTTGTAGAAAAAAAGGTCTAGCGTGCGTTGCATTGTCTGTTCCTTTCCGGACATGTTTCCGCTCTTGCTTCTTTATTCGGAGCCTCGGAAGCAAAGTGGTCGATACGGACCAATGCACAACCAAACTAAGAAGAATAACGCAGTGCGAAACAGAGGGAGGAAGAGAGGTGCAGCGTTTGCTTGGCTTTTTGCTACAGGTCAAAATAATCCCGCGCCTGCGCCTCCCTTATTTCTTTTGTTTTGCCAATCAAAGTCAGCCAGCCCGTCAGACCATTACATTACTTCTTGCTGTTTGCACTGCTGACCATGTCTTCCGACTCTGCAAGATTTGGCTGTCTTTTGCATTGTTGGGTCTGAGTGGATCCGGAGCCTTACAAGCAATATATTTGGTATCACTAGAATTCCCTGCATATGTGGCATATCGACCAGGCAAGGGAAAATGTTGTTTTCTTTATAATCTTTTGTTCGCCACCTTCATTTTTGTCAGGTTTGTCAGGTTTGGCTGGCTTACTTGGCATACTTGTTATTTTTTTTATTTGCAGGCTGCTTCTGGAACTTGCTTATACATTCTCATCTGTTTGTGGCACGTATTGTTGATTGTGCTCTTGCTGCAACAATATTCATGAGGCACACTTTGGAAAAATGTGGTGTTGGCGTTTGAGAAAACAAGGCCAACAAACAGGCATGTGCTCTCGTTTTTTTTTTTTGCAAGGGAAAATAAAGGCATCCGTGTACAGTTCCCGCGCTCTCCAGCCAGGCAAGCCGCGACCCTTTTTTCTTTTCTTTTATTGAGAATAGCGACGAGGCTTTCTATGCGTTTTGCCTTGGCTGGTTTGACTGAGCTATCGCAGTACATCGTCCAACATTGCCAGCGCTGTCGTCTCCCTCTCTGCCCTTTTCTCCCTCCTTCCTTCATTTCTCTTTCCATCCGTCTGCATGTCATCAACCACCAGCTTACTACGGCGTATTGTTCTTTTTTTGTTGGGCTTGCTGTTTTTGGGTATTATTTGGCATTGCTGCAGGGAGTAGAAGCGAAGGTGTCCGAAATCCCTTCCTGAATCTTACATCCTTTCTTTCTTTCTTCCTCTTTTAATACTGTAACCTCCTTGCGTTTATTTTATATAACCTACTTGTTCCTTTTCCATTTACACACTCCGACACACTGACGTCTTTTTATCCTTATTCCTATTCGTACTCTTACTCTGCCGACTAGCACACATACAGCCAGCAAAAGCATATTCAAACAAACGCCGCCTTGGTCGGTGCTGCTACGCTTTTTATATTTAGGCAGCCGACAGGGGCGACTGGCTTTTGCTTCTCTTTCTCTTCCTCATATTTCTAGAGTTTTTATACATACAGTCTTTTTAGCTTCTCCCCCCTTTTCCCACTTACTTCTGACTCTAGTAGTCTTGGCTGTCATTTTCCTGGAATAAGGGGCACACATACCAATGTCACCTCGCACCAGGACCCCGGCGACCTCTCGCCCGGGCACACCTTCCGGCCTGGGACTTTCCAAAACTAACGACAGTACAACACCAACCATGCGCTCTGTTTCTAGTGGTAGTAGCTCGTCGCTGAGGAACGCTACGCCGTGCTTCCATACAACACGACCGCAGTTTATATCCGGACACATCGACCGGTGCGAAGCCTGTCGTCTGAAATACGCCCGCCAAGCAGAGTCCACGGCAAACATCCCGTTTTCCACGCGCCGCCCATCCGGACTACAGCCACGCTCGCAGTCGCGCCAGTCGCTCAGCGGAAACAATAGACCATCTAGCGCTGCCTCGGTGGGCACAACTGTCAGCCACAACACGCTAGGCTCAAACACAGCCTCAGCCATGCGACCATCGTCTAGGTCTTCGATTGCCTCGGTGGCATCCAGAGGCAATGGAGGCGGCAACGGGTCGGGTCGGAGGTCGACGCGCCCTATCCACCGGCGGAGCTCATCTGCGGGGTCTCCGCTTGTGGAGGAGGAGAAAAGAAGCGATTCCAGCCAGATGATGACAAGCGTTGCAGAGGAAGCGCCCTTGGCTGCCATGCCCATTCCTCCATCACGCGCAGACAACCCATTGTCATCGATATCGTCAAGCGACGGCATGCCAACGTCACCAACAGAAACTGTTGCCAGCAGGGCGCGTGCCAGGTCGTCGCGCAACAGCACACGGGCCCATGGTACCGCAATTGATTCCGCTGCTCCAGGTGGCGGCGGTGATAGACGTCAATCGCGCAGAGGGTCGTCTCACTCCATCCACACGCTTCGTCGGGCTGGAAACGACTCGCCGGTGGGTTTGATTCGCACAGTGGCTCATCGGTCGGCAAGTTCCCAGCATCCCCCGTTGTTCCCAGAGAGAATTGGGGATACTGGTACTGAGCTGCCTGTTGATATCACCAACGCGCTGATGGGATCTCTGGTGGATCAATCGCGCGACGTTGACAAGATGCGCGACGAGTACAGAGCTGAAATTGCGCAGCTGAAGGAGACTGTGCGCAAACTGAATCGTGATGCCAACCGTGTTCGTTCCGATGAATCTCCCAAGCCTCAGAGCAGCCAGAGCCCGGACAACATATTCGGCGCCCACTTATCGGACGCCAAGCAGAAGGTGGTGGAACGCAGGATGAATCTTGATCGTTCAGCTCTAAACAAGTTTGAGGAGTTCCGGAAGGCATATGAAGATTGCGAATCCTCTCTCCGTCTCCATCCCGCCCAGTTTGCCGGAGAACGACCACTAAGTCCGCCGCCAGCACGCAACTGGGGCGGAGGCGTGTCCACGCCTATGCGTCCGCTAGATGGGAGCGATCTGGATGCGCGCCGCGCTACTATCAATGCCGCAGAGGTCCGGCGCGCAGGCGAAGATCTGATGAGTACGCCTGTGCGTCGCAAGCCTCAGCTCATGGCACGCGTAACCAGCACACGTCGTCCGACAAAGTCCCGGATGAACCGTCCGCTGTTTGGAGGCGACAGTGAGCTCAGCGACGACGGGCTTGATGATGATGATCTTGAGGAGGCGGATGATACCGAACATCGTGACTTGCGCAACTGTCTGATGTCTGCATCCAATTTCGGCACCTTCCTCGTTCAGTATGTGACGCGCCAATGTCTCGACTACAACAAACTTTGCGACGAAAACAAGAAGCTGATGCTCCGCTTTGATGAGCTTGAGAATAGCAAGGCTCTTGCAGACAAGCAGATCAAACGTCTCGAAGAATTGCGTGGTGAGCATGCTGCGCAGGCATACGATATGAGCGCACAAACGGAGATGCTTGCCGAGAAGGTTGAGCTTAAAGAGCGTAACGCGCGGCGTATGGCAAACGAAAACGAAAAGCTAAGGCAAGAGCTTGCCGTTTCCAACGATCGCTGTGGTAACCTTGATGATCAGATTGCCAAAGCTAACGAATCTCTGCTGAAATCACGCCAACGCTACGAACAAGAGATCACATCATTGCGTCGCAACACCAACTCACTCCAGCAAGAAAAAACGACATTGTCGAAGAAGAATGACGAGCTGCGCACTGAGCTAAAGGGCAAACTGCAGCGGGCTGGTCTGAAAGCCAATGTAGACGAGTATCTTGCTGAGCGCAGACGTGAAAGTGCAGCAGCGGCCATTGCTGGTGCCGATGGATCTGCAGGCGATGCTATGGGCAATCGTACCGCCAATGCTGGTGTCTCTGACGGTGTCGCTGTCGAAAACGAGATCAAGCGTCTGCAGGAGACTGTTCAGTTCTGGCGCAAGAAGACCGATCGCGCGAACCGCAAGCTACGATCAGAAAAGACCGCTAACAAGGAGGCACACCGTATGTTGCGTATCCAACAAGAAGAAACATATCGGTACCAGCAGACCTTTGGTCCTCTTCCCGACGACATTGCGGATGGTGGTTCTGAGGTGCTGGGCGAGTTTATGTCCTCAATGGTTTATAGTCCCACCGGGAGTTTGCGTCGACTGTCGATCTACTCGCCATCCAGCGTTTCCAGAAGCGTCAAAGAAGCTGCGTCAGACGTTTCGAATGATGATCTCTCGAGTGATGCGTCTGACTCTAGCGCCGGCCCTGTTGGGAAACGCTATGGCCGTCGCCGAGACTCTCGCGCAGGCACATCCGAGATGGCTAACTCTGTCTCGACTGGCGCTTGCAGTGCTCGTCCTGGCGATTCTTCATTTTCCACACTCTCGAGAGAGTCTGCGTTGGTGCGTTCCGGATCTAATTCCAGTCTTTCTAATGCAAGCGAGGATGACCCTGAGGTTGCGGATAATACTGACGACAAGGACATCCTTAGGTACGAGATGCGCATGAAGAACCGTCGCGCAATAGTGGCAACTCCGCGTGGCCGCAAATCAGACGCTACAAAATCGCCCAGGACCATTACTGGCTCACGTCGTAATAGGAACCCCAGACTCTCGATCGACGTTGACCATGTTTCCCCCAGTGCTGGCATGGTAGGCGGCGAGTCACTTGGTGACATTCTAGGCGTCGATAGCCAGTGGGGCGACCTTGCGTCTGCGCGCAGCAAGCCTGAAAGTGCTAGAGGTCACCACGGTTCGGTAAGATCTATTGATGGGCAACAGCCGTCGTCCTCACTTGCTGCTGAGCTTGGTGGCATTGATGGTTCAATTGGGTGGGGATCTTCCAACTCGCCTGTTACTCCGATGGCTGCATCTAGTCCGTCAAGCAGACCGCGTGCGCGCAGTATTCGTGGAACTGCACCGCCCTTTGCCGACAGGTCAAACTCGTTTGGTCTTGGATTTGGTGAGTCCGTTAGTCTTGCTGAGCAGCTTTCTGAAGCAGCCAAAAGACAGAATATGCTAGCAGAGGTCTCCAAACCGGTTATGGTCGATGCGTCAACATCTACTGACCCGTTGCCAGAATATTCTGATGCACAGGTTGCCACTGTGCTTACATCCTCGTCTCACGCCGATGCGTCGGTATTTTCTACTCTCTCTCCGCCATCTTCCGAAGCCTCGGTTTGCACTGAGGATACGGAACCAATTGAGTACTGTTCTACTGGGGTTGGTCCACGGGTTGGTGTTTCCGAGCTTGTTGACAACGGAACCCAGACATTTGCTGCTGGTACAGGTGAGAGCGGTGTCCAGGCCACAACATCTTTAACACACCAGCAAACCGCAACCGATCCACTGATTGGTGTAGCGCATGTGGGCGTTATGGCAACGCCTGTTTCTGTCACAGATGTTTCTGTTCAGACAACTTCGTATCCCAGTATTGATGTCGGCATTGCCACTGCTGTGTTGGCATCTAATCACGAGGATAAGGCTGTTGAGAGTGTCGCTACAATCTCTACCAATGCAGTGCAAGCTGTTCCTCTCACTGCTACCTCATCCATGTCTACTGATCCGCGGGTCGGTGTCACAGAATCCGCAACCCAGTCTGAGATTGTTATGCGCGACCAGGCCTGCCAGAGCGTTGCAGCTACAACTGAACGAGAAATGTCAACCGATCCATTGATGGGCATGGTGTCTAAGCAGGTGCAAGCGACTGCCACCACGCGCAGCTCCATGATGTCAACTACTAATCCTTCCATGGTAGATCGCGGGTCAGATGCCATTCTGCCAAAGACTGTTGAGACAGCAACATCAATGGATCTGGTGAAAACATTCGACATGGAGGTTGCCACAGACAACAGTTTGCTTCTTTCGTGGCTGGCGCCTCTTATCCCTGAAGGCATAGCGACATCGGCTGTCCTGGCGGCTCTTGCTGGCAAGAGCGAGCCCATTTACGAACACTATGCAAAACAGGTTGCTGATGATGCGAGAGCGGCAGCTAGAGCCGAACATGAGCGTCTGTCGGCTCTTTCGGCGGAGGAGGCAGCAGCCTGTGTCAAGACATATCTTGACCGAGCAGTCTCGCCAGAGCCGCTCGACACTAGCGATCGTGCAGTGCAAGCCACACCCTGCGTGACAAGCACCTGGCAGCAACCAGAAGACATGCCTGTGTCCCACACAGGTGTTGATGCTCCAGCTCCGCCAAAACTTACCGATACTATGGTTGCGACTGAGCACCACACGACTACTAGATGGGTGGAGCCATTTGATCCTGTCATCAAGTGCGATATCGGTGTGCTTGCTACTGTTGAAACGGCTGATCGTGGTACTCTGCATGAAATCAACTATGCGGATGCCGCCACTGATTCAATTATCGAGTCTAAGGATGCGTCTGTGTCAGCTAGTGCTTCTATTGCTGACCACTCGACCAGCACGGATATTGTCATGCGAGACGCTTCAGTTGGGCGGATAGTTGATCTGTGTGAGCGCTCTGTTTCGCCAATTATTGTTGATGTTAGTTCGGTATCTGTTGGCACGGACATAAGAACTGCAAGCAAGGGCACTGACACTGCGATTTCTGTTGCCGACAAGACTACAAGCAATGTTGTTGGATCGACCAGTGTCTGCATTGAGGCAGGATGTGTCGATACAGTATCGGTTGGTACATTTACGGATGTATCGACCATGGAGAAGGGCACCGATTGTGAATCTGTGTCTATGACAGACCGTGGTGTCCAGCTGGAGAGACCACATGTATCGCATGTTGGTGTGACGGCTATCGTCCCCAATGGGCATGCGTCAGTATCTACTGCTATTGTCTCTGTTCCGCCAACGGAGGATCGTGGAGTGCATACATCCGATTTGCATACCACTGTTAGAGTCGCGATCACTGAATCGGCGGCTATCGCAGCACCGGCATTGATGGAAAGGGGGGTTAGCAGTGTTGTTAGCGCTACATCGATGGCCACACAAACAGATTCAGACCAATTCGAGCATGTTGGGCATTCAAGTACGAGTGGCGCATCTCCAGCAGACGACATGGAAGTCAGAGCTGTCGAGTCCTTTGAGTCAGTCGGAAAGACTGGCGGTCAGAACTCTCCAGCAACTGACAACGACAGCGAGGAGTACGACGATGCCCGTGCTGCCCAATTGACCGAGGAAGCGCCTGTTCTTCTTTTGGCAAGACCAGGTCTCCGCCACTCGCCAACTGCGCCGTTGCCACAGCTGCCACCACAGACATCACGACCGTCATTACCTATGCTGCCTTCGCACAACCAGCGGTCGGATAGACCTTCGTTCTTCCCACCAACCAAGGCAATGTCCGCGATGGAGCTTGAGCGTGTCTTGATCAACGGCAGAAGGAAAAACGAGCAGTCCCAGCTATCGCGAAGCAGCACGCCTGAGAAGGTGTCTGATGGCGAAGACTATGGATACATTATGGTCTCGCCACGCACTAACGTGCAGCACATCCAGGTCTCGGCCATCTCATCCTCGCAGTCGAGCAGCATAGCGAACGGATCAACGCGAAGCAAGCGGAATCCGCTAGCGTTGTTTGACCGGTACTCGCGCTCGCCTAGCAAGCGTGCCAGCACCGGCTCTGTCGACCCTGTTCTGCGTGAACTTGGCCATGACGATGAGAGCGATGATGGCGACAACCACCAAGAGGTGGAAGTAGAGGCAGAGGCAGAGGAAGATGAGCACTATGATCACGAAGAAATGAGCAAGCCGTTTGATGAAGGTAACGCTGATCCGGATCTGTCTGTCGCACCGGGTGGCGAAAGTACGAATGCGTCAGCCAGCACAGCAGTTGACGCAACGATGCGGATGCAGGCGGCATTTGTTGCACGCCAGCCAGAGCCGTTGATTGTGCAGTCAATAGCACGAACGATGGTAGGCGCATTTATGTACAAGTACACACCGACCCGGTTCACGCACAACAACACGCGCGAGCGTCGGCACATGCGGTACTTTTGGATCCATCCGTATGCGAAGATGCTCAACTGGAGCAAGCAGCCGCCATCGGGTGGCACAGGGCTTGCGCGCAGTAGTCGCGACAATGGCAGCCGCAGCGTGTACATGCGGTCGATCCGGATAGTCGACGATCTGCAGAGTAACAGCGGCGGCGGTGACGGTGATGAGAGCGGAGAACCAGCGTACTGCATTGTTGTGCGCACAGACCACCGCGAGATCAAGATCAAGGCCACGTCGCAGGCGGATCACGATCTGTGGTACCTGGCAATGTCGTACCTGCAGTCACGGCGCATCATCACCAGCACCACATACCCAACGACATCGGCTGCTGGCGGTGGTGGCACAAACCGGCATCAGTACTACCCAAGCGACAACAGTATGCATAGCCGGGGTACGTCGATGGGCAGCGTGGAGAGCAGCCAACGGGTCATTGCCAATGCGGACCGGCGCCAGCGGGATGCTGTGGAGGAGCGCAGCCGCAGTCACAGTCGCAGTCGCAGTCGAAGCAGACCGCGTGGCCCGATCCAGGACTTTGGCGATAAGCCGCCTGTTCCGCTGCCACCGCAGCCAGGCCTGGCTTCTGGCGGCGGGTACCCGACCGCTGTGCGTAATGCGGGGTCGTCGTCTGTGCATCTTTCGTCGTCAGTTACCGGCACGTCGGTTGGCGGCGGGTCTTCGGTCCGCACGGGCGGATCGTCTGCGGCGCATGTGGAAATGGCAGAGCCGCTGTCACGGCAGAGAAACCACCGCAGCACGCTGGATGTAGCACCTGAGCGTGTGTCTTCGCTGCAGGCCACACCAAAGTCGCTTCGTCCGGTCAGCATGATGCCGCCGTCGGTAACTCCAGGCTCGGGTGGCGGCAGCACCACCAAGCGGCTGTCGATTGGGTTCTTCCGCAAGTTTGATGGAAGCACGTCATCGCTGCTCCGTCACGGATCCCATGCGAGCGACGATTCGCACGCATCGTTGTCTCTTGGACAAGCGCATCGCGACGAGAGCGTGTGGCCGCAGAACTCGATTGCGACGGCAATGACAGCCGGCGGTGGTAGCAGCAGCAAGAATTCTGGTGCCAGTTCGTCGGTGCTTTCTGGAGGAAGCAATACTGTGCGCAAGATGTTTAGTGGATCCTTCCTACGTGCACTTCGCAGCCGTGAGTCGGTTGACGATGTTGATGCAACGTAGTAATGACACAATTGCACGAAGTTCTTTTATATAAACGTCATTTTTTCAGTTTCGTTTCGCTTGAGCAACAGTAAAACTTGGTTTTAAGCTGCTTCCATTTCTTTTCTTTTCCATTTTTATTGTGTGGTGACATGCAGTGCGTTTGTGGGAACCCAGATTTCATATGTTTTTCTGACTTGTGCATGTCTGAGTACAGAATGGTTGATTGATTGGCTAGAAATGGCCGTGTGCTTGAGAACACGTCATGCCAGCGGCCATCTTTGTTGTCTGGGAACGAAGAGAAAGTGGTAGAGAGAAGAGAATCGGTAAGCTGGCAGGGAGTCGAGCAAAAGGGAGGAAAGGAAAAAATTATAGTTGTGAGATCGAATAATGAACAAAATAGAATAGCACCTGAAAGGAAGACAAGATAGAGCGTCCACGAGCGAAAGAAATGGCCCGGGAAGAGGCCACCCCTCAGAGATAAGGATGGGCAGGCTGGAGATATCCTCCGCCGTCTTCGTCGTTCCGGGTTTTGGCGAGAGGTGTGTGCGCATCTGGGCGGGCTGGCAATGGCAATATGCTACTTGCTTTCCCTGCGAGTGGAGTGAAGTGGCACAATAGTGCACAGCGAAAGCGCATAAATGTAGGAGAGGATAGAGGAGGCGTGCGCGGATAAGAGAAATTCGCGAGGGGATTCCTTTTTTGCCTCTTCTCCCCTCTTTCTCTTGTCTCTTGCTTTTTTATTTTATTGCTTTTGGTCTTGGCCCTTATCTTTTTCTTTTTATCATTCTTTCTTCTCTTCACCAGCCCTTATCAGCCATTTCCCCCTCCCACTTGTACCCATTTTTTACTTTCTTTCAACAGAATAAATAAACGATGGTCAGAGTTGCTATTCTTGGCGCCGCCGGAGGCATTGGACAGCCCCTGTCGCTTCTTCTCAAGCTCAACACCAACGTCACCAAGCTACACCTGTACGACATAGTTAACGTGCCAGGCGTGGCAGCAGACATCTCGCACGTAGCGACCAACTCTGAGGTCAAGTTCTTCCTGGGCGCAGACCAGCTGGCAGACGCAGTCCGCGGCGTGGATCTGGTGATAATCCCGGCGGGAGTGCCGCGCAAGCCCGGGATGACGCGCGACGACCTGTTCAAGATCAACGCGGGAATCGTCAAGGGCCTGGTGGAGGCCGTGGCCGACAACAGTCCGCGCGCCATCATCGGCGTGATCTCCAACCCGGTCAACTCGACGGTTCCGATTGCCGCCGAGGTGCTCAAGGCTAAGAACGCCTACGACCCGCGGCGCCTCTTTGGCGTGACGACGCTGGACGTGGTGCGTGCGTCGCGGTTTGTGCGCGATATCCGCCCCGACGTGGACGCGGCAGCCCTGCGTATCCCGGTGGTTGGCGGACACTCGGGCCCCACCATCGTGCCGCTTCTGTCGCTGGCTTCGACCAAGCTGGACCTCACCGCCAAGGAGGTCGAGGAGCTGACCAACCGCATCCAGTTCGGCGGCGACGAGGTCGTCAAGGCCAAGAACGGCGCTGGCTCGGCCACGCTGTCCATGGCCTACGCCGGCGCGCGCTTTGCCGACTCGGTCATGCGCGCCATCAAGGGCGAGACGGTTGTTGAGCCCACTTTCATCGATTTGGCCGCCGACCCCGAAGGCGCCAAGCAGATCCGCGAACTGGGCGCCGGCGACCTCCAGTACTTTGCCGTCCCAGTCGAGCTCGATGCCAACGGCGTCAAGGCCATTGCTCAGTTCCCCTCCGTTGCCAACGTCTCCGACTTTGAGCGCAGCGCAATCGCCACCGCCGTCGAGGCTCTCAAGCCCAACATCGCCACCGGTGTCAACTTTGTCAAAGGCGCTTCCACCAGCTCTTGATGTTCTCATTCTGTCTTTCTCCATATACCGTTTATCTCAGTCAAATCTTGACGGTGCAGAAATAAATCCATATCTTTTCTTTCTTTCATTTTCTCACATCTGTCTCATGTATGTCAAGCCGTGTGGAGCTGACAAGCTGACATACACGCTGCTCCAACGAAAGAAAAAGAAAAAACTAGTCTCCATTCACGAGAATAGTGAGCTTTTGCGAGATATTAAAAACATGGCTATTGAAAGAAACAAAGAGAGTGGGCGCACGCACAATGTAAATAGTAGAACTAAAGGACATAAGAAAAGAAGAAAGATGGAGGATGGATTGGTGTGGATTGATATAAAAAGATCAAAGGGCTAGAGGGGGGTTTAGCAGCATCCAGTAGAGCTCTTTGTGTGGTCATCGACGGTAGGAACAATGATCTGGGCACCGGTTCCGGGCTGCACATTATCCTGCGACGACTCAATTGCCTTGTTCGAAACAATGCGGTAGATCTCCGTCAGGATCTTCTGGAACGAGTCCTCGACGTTGCTGGCGTCCAGTGCCGATGTCTCGATGAAAAACAGCCCGTTCTCCGATGCAAACTGCTTGGCCTCGTCCGTTGGAACTGCGCGCAGGTGTCTCAGATCCGACTTGTTTCCCACCAACATTATCACAATGTTGCTGTCCGCATGGTCACGAAGCTCCTTCAGCCATCTTGTAACGTTCTCGTATGTCGGGTGCTTGGCAATGTCATATACAAGAAGTGCTCCAACTGCGCCGCGGTAGTATCTATAGATGACAGACAGAAGAATATCCAGCGTTTGCCAATGATAAAAATGCGTGAATTAGTACTAGCACTACTACAAGCATCAGCACAACAGATAGACAAGTGATGGGCTTGCTCGTCTGTCCTTTATTAACGACGCTGGCAAGAGCAACATTCATCGCACATATATTCTAAATAAAGAAAATCCCTTTCTTCTCTCCATTACCACCAGCAAATGTCCACACAGGATGGTCACAGGTGGGGTGGAAGAGAGAGCGAGAGAGATGGTTTGTTTTGTTTCTAGAGCATGGCCAGAAAAAAAAAAACAAAAGAACATCTTTTGGGTTTGCTGCCTGGCAATGAGCTTACTGCTGCCGCTGCTGTACTTACGCACTGGTAATAGCACGGTATCTCTCTTGCCCAGCTACAAAAGTAAGAAACACAGAACAAGCATCAATGAAAAGATTAGTCCCAGCAATAACTGGTTGGTTTGTTGTGTTTTTAACGGTAAACATAAAAAAGTAATAGACAAGGTCCGAGTCGCATATAGTTCCTTAGAACAACACAACACAAAGCAAAACAAAACACAAAAGAACGTACCGGTATCCCAGATTTGTGCCTTAATGGTCTTGCTGTCCACCTGGATGCTCCTGGTGGCAAATTCAACACCAATGGTTGACTTTGACTCCAGATTGAACTCGTTGCGAGTAAAGCGCGAAAGAAGGTTGGATTTCCCTACTCCCGAATCCCCAATAAGAACAATCTTGAACAAGTAGTCGTATTCGTCGTTGGCAGTCATTTTCTGTACAAGTTGTTAATGCTGTTTCTGTTGTTGTTGTTGTTAAAAACACCACCCACTTTGAGGTTTTGTAGAAGAAAAAGGTGAGGCAAAAGTAGAAATAAAGTAACGATAATATAAAATAATAAAGTAAAAGAAAAGCAGAAAGAAAGAAAAACAACAAGACCTCTCTACAAATGATGCGATATCCCAATTGCTGTGTTGTAGAAAAGGAGGTTTATGGAAATGGGCAGAAAGAGAAAAGAAAGGAGGGAAAGAGGGAAAAAGAAAGAAAAAAGGACGATGTGCAGAGAACTTGGATGGGCAGCTTTCTCTCTGGGGAGCGTTTAATGGCAAATTCTGGCTTTGTTTTTTTTCCTCAAAGCAAAATAAAACAACACTCAGCTCTTCCCAGCTTACAGGAAAATAATCGCTCACACCTCGAGAACAAAAAACAGCAATATAAAAAAGAAATAAGCTCGTCTCCCTCTTTTTCTTTCCCATTCCAAGCAGTGCCTTTTTCGTCATCACATGTGCCTTGTGACGCTGTCATTGGCTGGAGCCTGCAGCAACAGCAGCAGCTCACAAAAAAGAGAGGAGCGGTCAGATGGGAAACAAGGAACACGCTAGCTGGCATCCCTATGTATCCTTATTTCGCTCAAGCTCCCAATTCCATTCCATTCCACGCCGCACCCATGTGGAGGGCAATGGTTCGTTTCCGACATGCGTTCTTGCGTCTTTTCTGCTCTGTTGATGCTCCGACGATGCTCGGCGTCAGACAATCGTGTTGAGCACAAGAAAAAAAAAGCCGGCCATGCTTGACAATCATTTTCTCTATCTCTTGCACACACCACAGGCAGGCGGGCTAGCTAGCTGTGTGCGAAACTAGCACTGCTATCGCCCGGAACAAGAGCATGGCCGACAGCAATTGCAGAGAGAGAGATGGGGGAGAAAGTCAGCTGAAAATTACCAGAAAGAGGGAACAACAGGGCATTCTTTGCAGTCAGTGACAGGAGAAACAAGCTGGTGGATGTGGTTTTTGCGCCTTTTCTTTCTTTCTGCTCTTCATTGCCGCCCACCAGATGTCATTGAAGATATCCAACCACTCTTTCCACTTGAAAACAGGAGAAAAAGAAAGAAAGAAAGAAAGAAGCGGAGTGGAGGATGTTCACACTCCATGGTCTTTAGAACACATCCTCATTATCCTTGCTCTTCCTCTTCCGTTGCTTCTGCCGGCAGTGCTGTCTAATTTGGTTTATTTTGTTTACACACATATTTCCTGTTTGACTGTATTTGAAATCCAACATATCTTTTTTGAATTCGCGCAACAACCGCGACCACCGTCTGGCACTCGTTCTTTCTTTCTTTTCACTTCTGCTCCGCATTCACATTGTAAACCCTGTCCATACATATATTTTCCTTTTTTTGCTTGTTTTTCTACTTTAGCGCCGGCGGAAAGGACAGGAAAGGAAAGGGTCCTATTTTATCTCCACTACTGCCCGCGGTCTCTCACTCAGAGAAGAGCCCCTTGCCTCAGAAGCCCCAGACTTGGAAGCACCAGCAAAGGGACAAACGTTATTGTTATTATCGTCGTTACTGTCGTTTTGTAACTACGGTAAAGCCCTCTCCTATTATATTCTATTACTCAACCAAACACACAACCCCAGAGGCTTCTCTTTTTCATTTGCCCAAAGAAGAGGACTTGCTTTATTTGGCGATGAAAAGCCCAACGGTCTACCAGCAGCAGGCGATAGCGACGATGTTGCCGGGACTGGCGGACAGCACAGACACATACCACCACCGGTATAATAGTAATAGTAATAGTAGCCAGCAGGAGGGCGTGGCACCCACACAGCGGTACACGATGCAGCAGGTGCTCCAGTGGAACGAGGAAAAGGTCAGCCGGTGGGTCAGTGAGCAAGGGTTCGGCAAGTACGAAGCGGTGTTCCGCGAGAACATGATCACAGGCGAAGCGCTCGTGGAGCTGGACTACAATCTGCTGAAGGAGCTGTCTGTGCGCACAGTGGGGGAGCGCGTGCGCCTCAACCTCGCAATCCGACGTCTGCGGCAGCAGTGCCTCCAGATTGACACCGACGAGCCTGCGTCGCTGGCATCCACCACCACCACCGTCACAAACACCAGCAGCATTCCTCCTTCCTCATCATCCTCGCGACCGAAACGCAGCGCAACGCTCGAGTACAGCAATATCAGAGACAGCCTTGCCATGCATGAGTCGCCCGCCCTGACAAACATGTCTGGCACCACTGCGGCTGATGAGGTGGCGCCAACAGCAGCACACTACACGTCCAGAACCCGTGGACTCAAGGACCCGCCGGCTCTCGCGCGTGCCAGTCTATCATCGAACTCGGTCAGCATTGGCACTGTGGCCAACGCCGGCGTTGGTGCCGCGGCGGCAGGTGAAAGCGATAGCAACGGAAACGGCACCACCAGTAGCCACATAAACAGCATCAAAAGCCCAAGCAGCGCGTCGAGCGCCTCGGGGAGTACGATGCACCGCGCAAACACCGATACGCGAGCATTCGCATCGTACGAACAGCACAGAGCACCGCCACCGCCGTTGGCGCCAGTCTCGCACAACACGCCGATCCTCGGCAACATAATGCAGCGCAAGATGGTGCAGCAGACGCCATCGTCTTCGCACAGCACCAGCGCAGCAAAGGCCGTGCAGCCGTTGCAGCCGCTCAGGTCAACGTCGCAGCAATCGTCTGGCATGTTTGCAGTCGAGCTGGGTGCCTCTGCCGCAACTACGGCGGTGCCAAAAAACTCCAAACTGTCGCTGAAACCCATTCCGTCGCACCACCAGCAACAGATGGTCCAGAGCATCGAGCCGATGTCTGCGCCGCTGCCACGGCTTCGCATGCTCACCAGCAGCAGCGCCAACAGCACCACCAGCAGTAGCAGCAGCAGCAACAATGGCACCGCCAGCAACAGCAGCAATAAGCAGAACAAGCGCTCGCCGCCCTCCGTGCAGCCGCTACAGCTGCTCAAGGATGCGGCAGAGTCGCGCGGTCTGCGTGTTGCGCAGAGCGACGAGATCGAGCGGCTTGGGCTTCAGTTCCAGGAATTCTTCGGCACCGACATCAGCGTAACACGACTGGCCGACTCGCTGAGCGTCAGGACGTGGAGCGTCGCGGTGACGGGGCCCGAGAACGAGGTTCGGCAAGTGGCCATTGCCAACGCAAGTTCCGCACACGCCATCCTCGACCGCGTACGGCGTGAGTTTGGGCTCAAGAACGACTCCGACGGCGACCAGTATTCGCTGTTCAGCATGACGAGCGCCAGCGGCGGTGCCCGGTGTTTGTCGAACGAGGAGCTGGAGCGCATGTTTGCGGATCCGACCAGAGCCCCGCCCGACCGGTTCTTCCTCCGCAAACGGCACCAGTTGTCGCGGCCCCCGGCCGGCACCAAGCGGTCGGAACATCTGCAGCGAGCAATCGAGAAGCTGGGCAACATCATCCCGGTATCATCGCTAACGCAGCAACAGTCGCAGCCGCACCAGCTGCAGACCCAGCTGCAGCTGCAGAACCCACAGCTGCAGCGGCCGTCGTCCAAGTGGGACAACACAACCGAGAAGCTCACAAAGATCCTCGGCGAGCGTCCGCCGTCCGAACTGGTCTCCATGAATGTTGAAAAGTATTTCCCGGGCAACGAGGCAAGGGCGCGCCACTCCATTATGCGCAGACGGAAGCACGAGTCCCACGACACTGGGTTCTCCTTGATCCAGCACCAAGACGGCGCCGACCTTGCTGCGCGGCTGTCTAAGCGCCATTCCAGGGCGCACAGGCGCAGCACAAGCGCAAACTCAACCATCAGCACCGCCTCTGGTTCCGGTTTTGGGTCGGGATCTGGTGCTGGATCTGGCACTGGTAGCGCATCGGTGCCTCGCATCATGCATGCCAGGATGCAGTCGACTACCATGGGCAACACCAACCGCTGGTCAATCCTGCCGTCCAACCTCGAGCCCATCGAGGAGTCGCAGCACTCGCCAGCCGCCACCTCTTCCACCGCTGCTGCCAGGAGCGCTGTGCCGGCCGATGGCAATGGCGATAACGCGGACCCAGTCCAGGAGAGCACCAACGCGCCAGTCATCCCCGCTGGCGTCGCACCCAGCGAGCCGGATGCCACGGCAGCTATTGCCGTAAAGAGCGAGAACGGAGTAGCAGCAGCCGCGACGCTCCGGAAGGGCAAGCGGATGAGTCGGAACTACACGAGCTCAACGATGGTCCAGACAATGCACAGCATCTCGTCAGAGAGTCTGCAGCTGTCGGACGCCGGTAGCAACATCAGCGACATCCGCGACCGCCATGGCGACGATGACGACGATAGCGATGGGTCGCTTTCGGATCTATCGTCGTCCTCATCGTCGTCTTCGCATCTGTCGGACTCTGTTGAGAGCGACGATGACAGCTTCTACGACAGTCTGTATGACAGCGACATTGATGCTGACGAGAATCTGGCCGCCGACGACGATGAAAGCGACCTGCATGCGAGCGTGTCGGCCGTCGGCAGCGCGTCCGTGGCGTCTGCGATGCACGTGCAAGGCAGCGACAAATCAACCGACATGCTCCATGCGTCGGCAGCAGCAGTAGCAGCAGCAGCAGGTGGCAGCGGCAATACCGCCGACCAGAACAAGAGCGTCAGCAGATCCACCAGCGCAGCATCACGCAACGGACGGACACATAGCAACGCCAGCGCCAACGCCAACTCCAACTCCAACGCCAACGCCAACGCCAACGCTGCTCCCGCGGCCCCCGCCAAGAAGAAGGCGTGGATCAAGGGCGCGCCGATTGCAAGCGGGTCGTTTGGAAGCGTGTACTTTGGCATGAACACGCGCACAGGTGCCATCATGGCCGTCAAGGAGGTCGAGCTGCCTACTCCGGGCAGCGTGTCAACGAGTCGTAACCACCGGATGGTCGATGCGCTCAAACACGAGCTGGATCTGCTCAGGGGACTAGACCACAAGAACGTCGTCAAGTACCTGGGTACCGACATGGACGACACCAACCTGTACATCTTCCTCGAGTACGTGTCCGGCGGGTCCGTGTCCAGCGCACTGGCCAGCTTCGGCATGTTCCCCGAGTCCCTGGTGCGCACATACACCGCGCAGATCCTCGAGGGTCTCGTGTACCTGCATGCGCAGGGCATCATCCACCGCGACATCAAGGGCGGCAACGTGCTGATTGACCAGGACGGCAGCGTCAAGATCTCGGACTTTGGTATCTCGAAGCGTGTTGACGAGGTCGTGGCTGCCAGCAAGAAGGACCGCCGCGCATCGCTCCAGGGGTCGGTGTTCTGGATGGCGCCCGAGGTTGTCAAGGACACGCATTACACATTCAAGGGCGATGTCTGGAGCCTCGGGTGTCTTGTCATCGAGATGATGACCGGCTCGCATCCGTTCCCCGATCTCGACCAGCTGCAGGCCCTCTACTCCATTGGCCAGCGCGGCCGCCCGAAGATCCCCGACGCCATCTCGCCCCACGCCAACGACTTCCTCGAGCTGACGCTTCAGGTCGATGTTGACACTCGTCCCACTGCCACCGATCTGACCACCCACGCCTTTGTCTGCGACATCGCCCCGCCTTCTCCATGACGGCTCCTTCTCTCTCTCCTTGTCCACTATGTGCGTCTCCAATATTTTGTGCGGAATAGAAAAAATCCAAAAACAAATATAATATACCCCCATTGTCCAAATTTTCCTCTTATCTTGCCTTGCTCCGCTGCGCTGGTCGCGGCTGACTGCTGGAACATATAAAAGAATGATCCTCAGTTATGATCAGCCGCATATTCTGCCGAGATCCCAGCGCTCTTCGGATTCGCAATGTTGCGCTTCAAAACTCAACCAACCCAATCAATCCGCCCCACGCAAGCGCGACTCGGATAAAGGAAAAAGAAAGAAGGAAAGAGCGGCACTAGCACCAAAACCCGGCAACATAATCACCATGGCCGATGGCCTGGGATGCTAATAGTCTACAGAGCCAGAGCCAGAGCCAGAGCAATGGTGCAGCCAGGATGGGGCAGGCCAACTTTTATCTCACATGAATTGGTATAGAGAACGGTTGTTATTGTTCTTTAAAAAATCTCCTCCCGTGTTATTGTTATTGTTTTCCTTTTTGAAGACAACTCGGGCATTACCAAAAAGGGGAATCGTATGCAAGAAAAGGTTGCTGCTGCCAGGATCCGGATAAAGGCGCTAGCAAAAACAAAAAATGCAATAAAAAAATGCAGCTTGCTTATTATTTTTCTTTGGTGCAATTCGCAGCACCCATTTGATGCCAGACCGGATGCGGCGGCTCCTCTCTGCCGGCTTTTTGAAGGCTGAAAACGCAGGCGATGGGAGATGGGATGGCTCAAAAAGCCACATCGGGGGGTTTCACAGCTTGACAGTCTTGATTGTAGACAGAGCCTTTTCATCCAAATAGAAGGGTGAATAAAATAAACATAATATGAGAGAAGAGTGCCATTCTGTCTTGTTCTCTCTCGTGTCTGCTGCTCTGGGCCGCCTGTGGATGGGATTTGTTGTCCCCAAGAAGGGGCGATGAGCGATATACGAAATGTAGGCGATTGTGGCGGCCAACATGCCTGCCGGGTTGTTTATGGCTCTTCCTCAGCAATCGCGATCGGTTGCGGCCGGACGGACAGGAAGAAGCGGCAGCGGCGCTTCTAACGCACGCCGGCCAAACACTGAGCACAAACTCCAGACAACAACCGACAGCAAAGAAGAAGAAAAGAAAAAGAAAAGAAAGGACTTTTGCAGGCACCAGCTGTACCCCCCCCCACCAGCGCAGAGAAAAAAAAAACGAGTTGTAATCAATCACAGGTCTAGCAGCCGGATTGCAGGCATCGGATGGCAATAAAAAAAAGAAAGAAAAACATCAAAAAAGCCCACAGCAACAGCAAACTTGCTCTTTCTCCTTCTCCCCCCCCCAAAACTCACAAATCCAAGAAAGCACGAGAAAGAAGACCTGCTGAAGCGCAACAACGACAACAAGCTATTCTTTTTCTCTTCTTGCCCTTAACATTATTTTTTTCTTGTCTTTGTATAAACTAGACCTTTTTAATCCACCCCCTTTTTTCTTTCCTCTTGAGACTGTCGAATCTTTCTGTGTCTTAATATCCTTTTTTTGCTCTATACCGGTCCTCCAGCTATCTCCATTCCCTTCCTTAGCTGGACCGAACCTGCGCTACGTGGAACCACTCACAGTCTTTTCCAAGGGAAACAAAAAAGTTTTTACCACATCTCGTCAATTTGTAAACTTTTTTGGCGCTTTTTTCCTATCCGGTTTCTCTTGCTCTTCTGATATACATAGACCCCACGCAAGACAGCAAGCAAGCAGCAGCAGCGTAGCCTATTGATAGCCAGCCAGCTTGTGTCTTGCCTATTTTCTTTGTCCTTTCGACCTTTCTTTTTCTTGTGGTGTCGACCTTCTTTATCCCTCGCTTGAAAAATGATTCTGTACAAACTAGTTGTTCTTGGCGATGGTGGTGTCGGAAAGGTAAGGATAAATGCTTTATATGTATTGCTTGCACCGTTTGTACTCTTCTATTGCTCTCTCTCCAGTTTCTGGACAAGAAACTGTATTTTTGTGCGTTTGATGTAAACAGACATCCTTGTTCCTTCGGGCCTTTTCCTCTTGTCCTGCAAGCTGTTTTGTTTCCACAAGAAAGACCACCGCTCTTTCTGATATGTGCTTTCCACCGGCTGTTGTCCGTGCGACCGGGGGGCAGTGCTATATTGCTTGCCGTGTTTGCTGGGATGGTTTGCTGCTGCTGCTGCTTCTGCATGCAAGAAGCAGGAGAAATGGCGAATAATGAAGCTCTATGAACTGCCAGCAGCTGCAAGATGTCTGTCCGCAAATATAGTTTCCAAAGAGGGAGAGAGAAGACGTGTGCTGGATAGACTCTAGGCTTTTAGAGCGCATGCTTGCTGGCCTGCTTACCCTCTTCCCCCAACCGAGTACACTTTTTTGCCTCTGTTTCTATGTCTCGGTCTGGAGCCGATTCTGCTTCTCGGTGGTGCACCGGGTTGTCTCTGTATCACCACTGTGAAAGTCTATGCGTTCTCCTATTAGTTTTCCGTTTGGGTCCTGATTGCAAGAATGAGGGTGTACACAAACAAGATGACGACAAGGGACGAAAGAGTGAGATGGACGGGTAGAACTACTTTTGCGATTCGTTAAGTGCGACCGCTGGTGTTGTTTCACCTGTATCTGATACCGAGGGTCTATAGCACCGGTGTACTAGCGACTCTCATCTCCAATAGTCTGTGTGTTTGCTATTTACTGCATTTTCTGAGCGCCTTTTTGGCCCCTACCTCTTTCACTCATACTCTGAAAATGACGACGATGCCTAACCAGCTACTGTTTTGTTTCACTTGATTACACACCAAAGTACTCATCGATTTATCCATCTCTCTCCAAACGACTCATTCTTATAAAAACATTGCTGTAGACGGCGCTTACAATCCAGCTCTGCCTGAACCACTTTGTGGAGACATACGACCCGACGATCGAGGACTCATACCGCAAGCAGGTTGTCATCGACGAACAGCCCTGTGTCCTGGAGGTGCTTGACACGGCTGGCCAGGAAGAGTACACTGCGCTACGCGACCAATGGATCAGGTAAGAGACTTTTGCTGCCAAGGAACAAGACCTGTTTCGGCTGGTTACGGGACGCAGGCATTTTTCATTACTTTGCCTCGGTGGGTCCTTTTTTTACTCCATTCTTCCATTCCCCCCCCCCCAACTGCACCACAAAACTGTGTTTTGATGCGTGAAAAAGGAGTATGTAAATCCTTTTCATCGCCAAACCCAATGCAAGCTTCTCTGGCCCCGTTAATGTTTTGTTTTCACTTGCTCTTTTGGTGGAGTGAGCAGGAGAAAAAAACCACGCTTCATGGACCTTCTTTTTTGGAGTATGGCCCAAATGTTTTATTTTTGTTTATGTTTTCTGCTACGCACATATTGCCGATGCTTGCAGAAAGCGGAGCATTTTCCCCAGCAACTAGCAACTGAGCTGGCCTTTAGATGTGTGCTGGCTTTGCCTCTCTGTTCCAGTTAGGCAGCCATTATTCTCATTTTGTTTTCTTTTTCTGCGTTAACCCCCTCCCGTGACTGTCAACAAACACGCAGATGCCGTCATCTGCTGCCAGTTTGAAATTATCCTATCCATCTTTTCTTTCTTTGCCACTGTTGCAACTGAGAAACAAATCTACCATGCTTCAGCCACACACTCCTGTGAGCTGACGAGTGGACAAATGATGGGTGGGATGAACAACAAAGTGCCTGCAAAAAGCAATTGGCCCCTTCTGGTCTTGCTTGTTGCCTTTTCTTCAAAAGAACTAATATGGCATGCAAATTTGCAAATCGCCTATATACTGCCGAAACAAGTCTTTTCTTTGTGTTCCCTGTCTTTGTGCTTGCAAAAAGAAGTGGTTTGGTCTTCTTGTCTTTGCTGGCGCTTGCTTGACGCCTCATTTCTACCTTTTCTCTTTTGCTAGGAAGCTGGAAGATTGGAGTTTCTTCTGCTTTTTGCCTGCAGATTGTGTTGTTGTGGCCAGTATTGCTTTATTTTGATTTGCCAAGCCGCCTCCTCCACGTTTCAGAAATGCGCAAATGTGTAGAGCTTGACATTGCTGCTAAGCACATGTGTTGGATTTTCTTTTCTTTTTCTTGTCTCTGAGCATTGAATGGCTTATAGGGATGGCGAGGGCTTTTTGCTTGTGTATTCGATTACATCTCGATCGACATTCGAGCGCGTGGAAAGATTCAGAGACCAGATTATTCGCGTTAAGGACCAGGACAACGTACCGATGATGCTTGTGGGCAATAAGTGCGACAAGGCGCAGGAGCGTGAGGTGTCGTTCCAGGAAGGACAGGCAATGGCACGCAGACTTGGATGCGACTTTGTTGAGTCATCGGCAAAGACATGCATTAACGTTGAGAAGGCGTTCTATACTACCGTGCGGATGATCCGGCAATTACGTGACAAGCGGCCTGGCGGAAGTCGCCCCAACCCAATGGGCGGAAATAACAGCATCCGACGGGAGAGGAGGAGGACTAGGTGCTCGATCCTCTAGGGAGGAGGGGCTTCTCTTCTCCTGCCAGGAAGGCTCAGGAAACGCAGGGGGGTGGTGAGGAGGTAATGGTTGAGAAGAGACTGGTCTGATATTTTTATGGTGTTTTCGGGAATATGGAGGAGCTGTCCAGCTCTTCTATACTGATCGGTCTTGTTATGTGGGAGATTATCAACAAGAGCAGCAAGCAGCAGTTTTTGAACGAGAAGATGGAAAACAAAAGATGGCAGAGGAAATTGGCTTTTTTCTGCTTTGCTAACGAGTTGAGGAGAGGGGCTGCGGGCGCTCGACATTTATAATGAAGTTCAGTAGCTACGCTTGGTCCTGATTATGTCTGGAGGCGTAGAGCCTGCTGCTAACTAGGAGCGATGGATGACGATTGGTTCTTCTTTTGGCTTGTGGCTGGAAGCGACTATTGAACACGCTATGGAAATGGAGGGAGCACGGGTAAACACTGATCAGCGATGGGTGCGGACTATAGTCAAAGCCAGCTTGTCTGAAAACGCGCTTCTACATATGAGCCCATTTGGAAACTCGAATGGTTCATGGTCATTATGCTACGAGTCCGTCTTGTCATCAGTAGCCAGTATCTGCATGTTTACCGCATATATGCTAAGCCTACAAAGGGGATACGTCAGCAGTCAGTAACAGCATATGCAATATGTTGAATTCCCTTCTTCTCCTACCACATTGCTGAAGCTATTTGTCATTCCGTCAGAGCAAGCGCCTTTCCGCCTCTTTTCCTCTCACTCTCACGCTTACGCCTTTTCTTTCTCAATCGTATTGCTGCTTGTGTACCTGTTCTTTCACATATGAAAGTATCACCATTGTTCTTGGCGCTACTTCCTCTATCATTGATTAATGGTTGTTAGTGATCTTTGACAACAAAACAAATCACGCTTCCGATGTTTTCTCAGAGCCACATATATAATCTCTAATCTTTTGTTATTTCAGAAAACCCTTTCTCTCTATCTCTAGTCTGCCCCAATATTTACCACCTCTATCTTCCTAATCTCTTTTTGATCTTTGCTCTACTACTACTATCACTACTTTCCTTTAACTCCTTGTTTTTTCTCTCTCTCTCATATACTCAATAACCTCACAAATCCCTTAGTAATTGGTTTTTTTTATTTTCTTTTGATTTTTTTCCTCTCCTCCCTTTCTTTCTTTCTCATTAATATAATCTACTCATAAACATTAGAATTTGAGGTGGACTAAAATTTAGATGGATGTGTATCTGTGAAAAATCATATGTTCAGAATTACCAACCATTGCTCACGGAACAATAGGACATTTTAACCGTTGGGTCCGAATAACCAAGGAATCAAAAGGAGGATAGAATGAACAAATGAAAGGGAATGAATAGACACTTTGATTACTGCCGTTGTGGCGCATTGAAGAAAATACAACATTGGCAACAATATTATTGTCAACAGCAACAGCAACAGCGATAACAACAAAATGAACAACAAGTATATTAATTCTCAAAAACAAAGCAATTGGCACCTAGTGTCTTGTGCCAAAAGAAGGGCAATGCTGATGATCGCATACTTTGGAATGGTCTCTGAGCAACAGGGGCACATTGAAAATGACGGTGAACAAGGAAAAACAGGAAGAACAAAACCCATGCAGACATATATTGATGAGCATTGAGGTGGTCTGCTTGTCTCTATTGTTGTTTGGATTATCAATATGGCCTGGTTAGTCAAATAGGCTGATGTTGGCAATATAACTTTACCACACACACACATTCCTCACAATACAGCGGCGATTCTCTAGCACGATGTGGCGAGTAATTGTTGATTGAATAGAGTTGGCCTTGTCAACGCTGCAATACAGTTAACGGCATTGCTAGAATGTCCATTTATTGTTAGATGCAGAAAGACAAGATGGAAAAGTAATAAGCGTGTCTTGGAAAGGGCGGCGGTTCAGACGATCCTGTGCATAAATATTGATTCTCTCCTTCGCAACAAACAGTCCGGAATTCAGCCCGCACTAGAAAGACAAAGAAGAAAAGAAAAAACTCCCCATCTCGTGCTATTGAATCTCCCAGCAGCACCAATGAGCCGGATTGGTGCAGAGGCAATGCAGCCGCCCGCCAAACGCATGGTTTTTCTTTTGCTTTGGCGATCGTCTTTTGGATGTTTGGGGCCCACAAATGGAAGACACAGACCTGCTTGCACGTGGTTCTTGCTGATGCAGCATGGCGTCTGCCCTTTTCCGACGGTTTCACGTTTCTGGCTGTCTTCAAATGAAACTCAGCTCATCTTTCCGGCTCCAGGACGAGAAAGTGGGCGTTTTTCAGAGCGATATTATTCGACACAACGAAAATGGCAACAGCCTTTGTCCTTGTTTTGTATTTTTCGTTCAGTCATTTTTCACTGTGCTCGTCTTATATGTGTTGTTTGTTGTGAGCATTGCACACGGAGCTGGCATTCATCGTTAGAGTTGTGATGCAACGGCCAGTGTTTGTGTTTGCTGAGGAAATTGTTGTGGTAAGTGGTCCATATTTTCCTCCCTCTTTTATTTTCCTGGAACTGAACCGAAATGTACCGCACCCTCTCCGCCTTCCCTCCCCCTAATTTATGCTGGCCTGCAAGCGGGTCTTTCCACTTTGTCGCACTAGTCAACCTTTTTTTCGCCCTTTCTTTTTCATTCTTTCCATTCTGGCAACCACCAAGCATCAATAGAGCGTATACTTTTCTCATACTTTTGCTTCTGTATTCTTTTATTTGTCTCTCAAATTTCTCCTTTCTCTCCCTCCCTTCCATTTAAACGGCCGCTAATCCCACATTACCCTTACAGACAACAACAACCGCAACAGCAACAAAAAACACAGAAAACACGTATGCCTTTTGCAATAGCCGACACAAAGACCACGGCAAGGGCGCTCAAAATCCTTGAGCACTACACAAAGGGCGCGAAGGCATGGTTTGAGGACACTGAAGATGCGTGGACCAAGGCCACCCTGGCACAGCGCACACAAGATGACCAACTGGGAATTTGTAGGCTGCTTTTCGTTAAAGAAGATTCAGGCATATCGACCACGGCGAAACTGGTGGCGCAAACGTCTCCGCCAAAGTCACAACCCGCCGAGCTTCACGCAAGCTCGGCTGGCTCAGCAACCACAGCAAAGTCTGCTCGCACACGACGCATGTCAGTGCGGGCCGCAAGTCCCGACGAATTCAAGCGCATAGCCGCGCGAGGATCCCGACTGACGGGTGGGCGGATCAGCTCTATGGAGCGTGTTGACGATAGCTATGTCATTGACGTGGTATTCTCCGAGCTTGTTGAGCCAAATGCCGATGCGGAGCTGCTTCCGCCTCTGTGTAATCCGCCAATTCTTGACTGCACTCCGGACCTCACCACGCTGAGCTACCTGCATGAGCCTGCAGTTGTCTACAATCTCAAGCGTCGCTACGAACAAAAGCAAATCTACACATACTCAGGCGTGGTATTAGTTGCAATGAATCCGTTCCACCCTATGCCGCTCTACACTGCTGAATACATGGCACGTTATGCCAAGGCGCAGAGTGCAGCCAACGACCCCCACCTGTTTGCGATTGCCGAGAATGCATACAAGGGCATGGTCAATAACGAGCGTAACCAGACAATCATTGTTTATGGCGAATCTGGGTCGGGTAAGACCACCAGTGCCAAGTATATAATGCGGTACTTTGCGCAGGCGCACCACGCAGACACCAACGACAAGCAGATGACCACGGTTGAGAGCCAGATTCTTGCAACCAACCCGGTGTTTGAGTCGTTTGGAAACGCAAAAACCACCAGAAACGACAACTCGTCGCGCTTTGGCAAGTTTCTGGACATAAAGTTTGAGCGGCGTCACCAGAAGATTGTCGGCGGCAGGATCCGCACGTTTCTGCTGGAGAGATCGCGCGTAGCGTACCAGCCGCCCACAGAGCGCAACTACCACATATTCTATCAGCTGCTGGCGGGAGCAAGCGACGAGCTTCGTGAAAAAGTTAAGATCAACGGCGACTATTCGTCGTGGCGGGCCTTCCACTATACGCGACAGGGTGGTGAGGACAGCGGCACCATTCAGGGTGTCAATGATGCAGAGGATTTTGCAGTCACTGACGCATCTCTCGGAATGGTTGGCATCGGCAGTAGTCAGCGTAACGACATCTGGCGCACCTTGGCTGGCATTCTGCATCTTGGAAACGTTGTGTTCTCAGGCACTGAGAGCGTGGGGTCGTACGTTGACACAGCCAGTGAGACACAGTTTGTGGCAGCGGCCGAGCTCCTGGGTGTTGGCGAAGCAAAGCTGAGACAGTGGCTGACAAAGCGGCAAATTGTAACTCGCCACGACCATATCCTTGCCAAGGTCAACAAGACGCAAGCATTGGTTATCCGCGATTCGATTGCAAAGTTCATCTATTCACGGCTCTTTGACTGGATCTTGGGCCCCATCAACGCATCGCTTCTCCCGACAGAGGTCGACGAGAGCCTTACGTCGTTTGTGGGTGTCTTAGATATATACGGGTTCGAGCACTTTGAGCACAACTCGTTTGAGCAGTTCTGTATCAACTACGCCAACGAAAAGCTACAACAGAACTTTAATCATCACGTGTTCAAGCTTGAACAGGAGGAGTATCGGCGCGAGCAGCTGCAGAACTGGACGTTTATCGGGTTCCAGGACAACCAGCCATGTATCGACCTCATCGAGGGCAAGCCCATCGGCATTCTTTCGTTGCTGGACGAGGAGAGCAGACTCGAGCAGGGGTCTGATCGCACATTTACAGAAAAGTTATACAGGCAGTTTGACAGCACAGCAGCCGGCGCGGGTGGTGGAAACGGGCTAGTCAAGAAGCGTAGCAACTCTTCGTCCGACCCACAGGGCGTGGATATCTCCAGCTACTTCCGCAAGCCCCGTTTCTCCAACACGGCATTTACTGTGCGCCACTATGCGCACAATGTCACTTACGAGGGCGATGGGTTTTTGGAGAAGAACAAGGACACGGTTCCCGACGAAGTTCTGGATCTCCTATGCTCTAGCTCATTTGACTTTGTGTCTAACTTGGCGAACGCAAATACTCGACTATTATCAGGCCATCAACAGCAGTCACCTCGAGACCAAAGCAGCAGTAGTCCCAAAGCACCAGCAGTTATTGCTGGCGCAGATCTGGTGTCTGGAAGGAGCTCACCAGTTGTGCGTGGATCCAGTCCAGCTTTTGGCACATCAACCCGCGGATTCGGGGCGCGTGGCTCACCAACCGTATCATCGAGCGCAGGCGGTGGAGCGTTCCAGCGCAGACAAGCGCCCACGCTTGCTGGGGTGTTCAAGCGGTCTCTGGCTGGACTGATGTCGACATTGGCGGAGACCGAGATGCACTATGTGCGATGCATCAAGCCCAACGAGGCCAAGGCAGCGTGGCAGTTTGAGCAAGCAATGGTGATCTCGCAGCTACGGTCGTGCGGAGTGATTGAGACCATCCGCATCAGCAAGGCCGGATATCCGTCTCGCGTGCCGATCCGCACCTTCAATAGCCGCTATGCAGTGCTGCTTTCTAGCTCTGGATCGACAACCAACACGCCAGTTGGAGGGCGACTAGCGCCAAGCGAGACTGTGGACTTGCCTCCAACCGAGGAAGAGCATGCGCTTTGTAACTTGATTCTCCAGACATGTCTTCCTGATCAGGCTCAGTACCAGGTGGGCTTGACCAAGGTGTTTTTCCGCGCTGGCCAGTGGGCCATCATGGAGAAGAAGCGGTCGCACTTGTTTGAAAACTCTGCGGTCGTTATCCAGAAGCACTTCCGCGGGGCACTCGTGCGCACCAGCTATCGGCAGATGGTCGCAGCTGCTACGCGCATCCAGCGGTGGTACCGGAGTCATCTGTTTTCGCGTAGGATTGACTTGTTGCGCCGTCGTTGCGCCGTGGAGGTTATTGAAAGGGGTTGGATAGAATATTGCGAGGCCAAGCGTCAGCACGAGTGCAACGCATGTGCTCGAATAATACAGGTCTTGGTTCGGGGCAGCGTTGCGCGCGTTCGGTTTAAGCGAATGCGGGAAGCCAAGTTGCGCGCGGATGCCGTTAGGATCAAGGAGGAGGCTGAAGCGTTGCGCAGGGAAGCCGATGCCGAGCGAATGCGCGCAGAAAAGGCGCGCAAGAAGGCCGAAAGCGAGCGCGCCAGGGCTTCTGCACAGGCGGCCAGAGCGAAAGCCCAGGCCATGGCACAGAATCTCAAGCAGTTAGAGCAGGAACAGCAACGGCAACTACATTCACAGCAACAACAACAGCAGCAGAAGCAGCGGCAGTTACAGAATCCAAATGATTCAGCAAGTAGACATAATAATGTCATCCGCGAAACGCCTGCCCAGTACACTGCTCAGCCCGACGACAACGACAGTTTGCGTACAGGTATTGTGCCACCAGCATTGCGCACAGACTCTAATGCAGTGAATGAGGCCTTTGCGCGGTTGACAATGAACACGTCACCAACAAGCCCAACCGGTCCAAACACGCCAATTTCGTATCCCGATATTCGTCGGATCAGCACGTACTCCAACGAGGCAGCACGCCAGCATGCGGCAGAGGCGCGTGCTAGTCTGCTTGCGGCCGGGGTTGCTGAACGCAACGCCGAGGCCGAACTGGCACGAAGCAATTTGTCCAACAACTACAGTGCGTATAGCCCGACAGTCTTTTCGTCTTCGCCTAGAAATACATATGGATATCGCGATGGATTTGGCAGTCTACAACAGCAGAATCTCTATATGAGACAGCAGCAGCCACCTGTCGGATCAGACAGCGGAGGCAGCCATATCAAGAGCGATTCCTTGACCATTGGTGACGACATCTATGCGATAATCAACGAGTTTAGCGTTGTTGCGGACGGGCGGTATGGCGAAGTTGATGCCCGATCGCTGAAGAGACGCGAGCTTGGCAGCACCCCTTCAATGTCGCACAACCACCACGGCATGCCGAGTCCTAGTGGCAGCAGCAGCAGACTTGGAAGGAGTCCCGGACAGTCTACATCGCACATCAATTACCAATACCAGACGAGGTCCGGCAGCAGATCTGGTACTCAATCGCCTGGCATTGTGGCCCGTGATGTTGGCGAAGACGAGATAGACACAGCGTGGATCCAAGCAGCGCTCAGGACCTCGGGAGACGGCGCACATAATGACGCTGCGTTTGCTTCCCAGCTGGGACAGAGAGCCAACGGCAACGGCCCCATCGACAGCACAGTTCCTGCGCGCTACAAGCCGTACGCCGCCAACGGCAGCAGTGGCGCGGGTCACAGCCAGCTGAGCAAGCGTCAGTCAGTGCTGCAGCGGCCGCCAGGCACCTCCCGCAATGGCTCGCCGGCGCCGTACTATATCACTAATGTTGGGGCGTCGCCAGCACGCGCAAAGGAAGACAGCAGAAACAACGATAACGACAATGACGAGTATGTGCGCGTGGCAGGCATGGCCTCGGTCGTCTATAAGCGCGAGTCGCAGACAAACATGTCGGTCAACTCAACAAAAACAAGTCTGACGGATGTTGGCGGACGGCACACAGCAGCCAGAGCTCGCGCCTGGGCGGCCCGCCAGAAAGACCGGATGTTGCATGCGTTCTCCGGCGACAGGATGCAGCGCAGATCGCAGACGCCATCGTCTTACAGACCGCCCGGTGCCAGCAAGCTGTCGTCTGAGATGCCTAAATTTGTAGCCAGCCACGAGTCTCTGGAACCGCCAACACACTTCAAGTTCCACCACCAGACACAGTCTGCCACAAACGTTGCGGTACCCATGAAACAGCCATTTGAGCGCCCGCTTTCTTCTGGCAGCACCCATTGATTCTCCCTTTTTTTCTATAAAATATTTCTGTCTTTTCTTTTCTTTTCGTTCCTTTTCTTCATTAGCTAGCCTCTGGCTGTTGTTTCTATAATAATTCCACTAGCATTCTACCCTTGTGCTGTTGCTGCTCTTCTCTAGGTCAAGGCTTTGGAGTTTGCTAGTAGCATATGGGAGAGAAAATAGATTTATTGAAGGATAATCTAAACCGACTAAGAAATAAACAGAGAAACCCTAATTAAAAAGAAGGAAAAGAGAAACCGCCAATTGCCCTCCATGGGCTCTATCATCCGGCCTGTCGTCCTGTAGCCCAAAGGATGTGGAATAGCTGGATTTTTATGGTCCAGCCCGGGTCCGGTACTAGTAGCATATGGGAGCCGATATCACCTGGCTGTCCCCCTAAAGCATTGAACACGCTATTTTTGCACCACACCTGCAAACACGCTAAAATGCAGACAAGCCAAAAAACAAAAAACCTTAGCAACGGCTATAGCCACTGTATATTCGTAGCATCTCTTGTTATCTATCCTTTGTTTCCATTCAAGTCCAGGATCTGTTGTTTTTGCATTGCGGGGCGACTGGTACAATTAATTCTATCTAGAGCGATGGACGCAGGCTACAACGCTGTTGCCAGCGCATTTGTAAACTCGGTGCAGGAGGGCGTGATGTTTGAGAATGGCGAAGCGCTGGCCAAGCTCTTTGTGTTTGGCGAAAAGACCATCTCGATCCTCAGCAGAAAACTTCGCGGCGTCTACGACTTTGACCAATACACAGTCATAATGGACAACGCCGTGTTTGCGCAATTCACAGCTGCCTATCTGACGTATGTGCGTGACAAGCCATCGGCGGATAGAGAAGGCGGACACAGGCTCCTGTGCACTGTGGTTGAGCTTTTCACGGCGGCGATGGCGGGCACAAGAGGATCGTGGCTGGTTCCTGTTGTGCGACCAGTCACCGTTGCCTTGTGCATGTCCGCCCAGGCCACATACAGGGAGATGCGCGACCCGGCGGTGTACGCGCAGTCGGCCTCCCTGCTGCTGCGCCTGCTAATCAACCTGCTCAGCGATACCAGCGATCCGTTGGTCTCGTCCAAACGGCTGGGCTCGCTTGTTGTTGCCGCGCTTCTTCTCCAGATCTCGCTGCGCACAACCGCTGCACCCGGCGCGTATGCCAGCAAAGCGCTCGAGGTCAAAGCCTTTTGGAAGTCGTCTGTCTTTTCCCAGCGCGATCGGGTCAGCTACAGCTACTGGCTGGGGCGCTACTACCTGGTTTGCTACTACGTGGATCTTGCGCGTGCATACCTGGAGTATGCATTCAACGGATGTCGAAAGAGTCACTTTCACAACAAGCGGGCTATCCTACGCCATCTGATTGCTGCAAACATGATCCGTGGACGTCTGCCCACACGGAGGCTGCTGGAAAAGTATCAGATGGAACCAGTCTACCTGTATTTGTCATATCATTTCAGTAAAGGAAACCTTGCTGGGTTCCAGCATGCGCTGATGGCCAATATGGACTTTTTCAGGTCACAGGGGAACTATCTGTTGCTTTTGGAACGCACTGAGATTCTAGTATATAGAAACGCTTTGGTTCGTCTCTGTAGATTAAACAAGGGAACCGAGCGTAGCAGTGCCGTGCCCTATAGCGACATACTTGTTACGTTGCGATTGTCGTCGGGTAATGCTGAGATGGATGTCTTTGAGATGGAGAGCATTCTGACCTCGTTAATATCCCAGAAGCTCGTGCTTGGATATCTTTTTCACCACCAAAAGGTTCTCAACCTGTCGCGGAAACAACCGTTCCCGCCGATCTACGCCGAGGAGACATTGGCGAGGATCTAGTTAATACAGCTAATTCTTTGTTATTCTCGTTTGATTATATTCTGTTGGAAGAAGAAAAGATAAAGCGATAGACGATAGCTGTTTATTTGTTAAGGCGCTCGAAATGGGAGCGAGCACGGATATGCTTGTCGAGCAGCTTTGCGGTAGCGTCAAAGTTGTTTGCTGTGTCCTTTCGGGACTCAGAGGCATAGTCTCCGTCGGCAGACGCACTGTCGGAAATCCAGCTCCTGGTTTCCTTGACAAAAGCATCGACCGCCTGCAAAAACTTGTCCTCTGCACTCTGGCGACCAGCAGCGTCGAACATCGCAGCGTTCTCTTCCCTTGTGGGCGGCTCGTACTTGTACTCAAATGGCAGATCGCCGCCAGCTTCCTTGATTATCTGGCTGCGGTCGATATACGTTTGCAAGGCGGTTACATCCTTGACAATCTGGGACCGTTTTGCGCTGACAGGATCAAGAAATCCCTTGATGACTCTCCAAATACCCGAGAACAGCCACGAGTCAACGTAGAGGAGACTGGCGCAGAACATTTGCGGATAAGTCTCCTTGATAATTGCCAGCAGGTTCTTGATAAAGGCCATGTCAACGTTCTCCATCTTGAAGCCCGTAAAGTCATACAGAAGCATGGCCCACTCGCCATGTTCACGAGCAAGCCAAGCAATGTTTTCCAGACAGAACGCAGCAAATCTCTCGACGTCGCCGTCGCTGCGCTCGCTGGGCTTGTTCAGTCGGATGCGCACAACCACCACCGGATACCCAAACTTGTCAAACCCCTTGGTCAAAGTCAGACCTTTCTCCATCATCCTATTGTTCTGTTCCAGATCGCCAAACCACATGAGCTTGTCAATGGCCTGGGTTGCTCGCCAGTTGACCGAAAAGACCAGTCGCTCGAATGCCTGGTTTTCATCCCACAGCGTTGCGCGTAGGAAATTCAGCAGGTACGAATCGGGGCTCCCGTGCAGCATGCACGCCTGCCAAAAGACGTGAGAAAAGTACCGGATACTATGGTCGTTCTGAAACAGCGGTCTAAAGTCCATTGGTACGGCAAAATCGCGGTTGCCTTCCAAATAAAGCCTGTCGCGCACGGTTTGAGACCTTGGGTTGCTGGCCAACTCCTTGTTCTCCTTGTACCATCTATCAATAGCCTCGGGTGTGTCGGACAATGATTCCGTGGATACGAAGGCCGTCTGCTTCACGAGGTTGCAGGAAACCTTGAGCGGCTTGTCGGCCATCTTGTCAATATGTGTCAGGATCTTGGTCCACAGATTCCTTAGTACATTCTCCTGCTCACGAGTCAGGTTGCCGACGGTGCCACTGGTGGGCTTTTCGCCTTTCTGGTAGATCTCTTGAGCGTCTGGAATGTCGGCTGCAGACATTGTGTAATTCTTGTCTGATTGCTATGGTAACAAAATATCGGAAGAAAGATAAATAAAGATAGAGTTGGATAAGAGTACAACTTTCCATGGCTGCTATTATCTACTATTTTCTACATGTCAAAAAGTAATTATAAGATTATAATATCTGTGCAGTGCCCTACCTGTTGGTTTTGTTGCTTTTAACAAGTACAATTACCCACCCGAAATCGTGAGTACAAGATTGAAAAGTAATAATAATAAGGAAGCAAAGAAAATAAAATGAAAAAGGATTGAAAGTACAGCCAATCTTCACTACAGCCTACTTTTTTATTTCTGTGCACGACAACCATTTTTTCCCATCGTTACTAGGTCTATGAAGGAGCTGGCAAAGCAGTAACATGTGATAAAGAAATACAAGAGTATATGAACGAGCAGACAAACAAACACCCTAGCAAAAGCTAGATTGTCTGAGGAAAAGAGGGATTTTATAACCTTTTCATTTATATAATGATTTTCCTATTTTGGTCTTATTATTATTATAGGGCGGAAATATATGCGGGGATCGCGGAGAAGCCGCAGATACGATTTCGCACTGACCATTTTGTTCCAGATGATCTCCCTGGTGCTTCAAAATACATACTCTCATTCGTCTGGATGCTCACATTCTTCATAATCAGAGCTACAAATACAGCAATTTACATTTCATGCTGCCTTTCCTGTAGTTACGACTCATATGAATATATAATTCTTTAATCGTTAAATTTTCAATTTATTGCCACTGGCTTACATGCAACAAAAAAGCACCACTGTGCGCAAAGATCTTTTTGAACAGGCACACTACGTCATTGTTGTTCGTGCGGAGTTTCATTTTACAGAGCTTTGTAGTATTCTGAATGACTGGAGAAGATCGGTGCTTCCTTTACATGAAATAAAAGGTTCAAAGTTTGGGGATGTGTAGCATGTGAACATTTCTACTACCATGAGGTGTAGTCTTCTAATTGTAACTTGCTCCAAAATTATATACTAAATGCAAATAGAAAGCAAAAAGAAAAAGCTAGCTAGCCTTTTTCCCGTTTGAAAAAAGAATCACGCAACATACCACATGTACCATTTTTTTGTCAGGAGCAAAGTAAATGGGTTTTATATTGCTTTGTAAAAAAAAAAAGAAATGTTGCATAAAGTCAAACATGTGCCAACTAACGATTCTGTTGAAAAGCAAGAGAATGTACTCCTTTAGTATTCCTAAACATGAAAGCAAAAAGTAGTGTTGTCTTTCTTGGCTGTTTTCATTTTAATTATTTTGTTTATTAATATCATACAAAGAAGTACAAATAAGTGACACATCCACATGCGCAAAGCAAAGTCATTGTGTAGACAAGACAATAATGCATGTGTCTCTACTACATTATTGTTACAAAAGAGAAAAAAGTTTTCAAGATGTCAAACATCTTATTACATCGATTGGATACAACCATCGATGTAATATAAAAGCAGACCAATCTTCCTTCAACACAATCATCAACAACAACAGCAACAGCAACAACGCCAAAAGCAACAGCAACAACACATTATTCTAGCCAAGCCAATAAGATAGCATATATTGTAATCAAATATCATTTTAGGCTAACATGTCTTCAGGATCAAAAGAAAGCTCGTCCAGTAGTAGTAAGGAAAAAGATGAAACCCTCTATTGTTATGTATGTAAGAAAGACAAGAATGGTAACCGCAAGAAACTAACTTTAAACCATACTGAGCATGACAAAGATGGCAAACCAATTGGAGCGAAGTCAAATAATAAAGATAAAAAAATCAAAAAAGAGTAATAATAAGAAAAACACAACTACAGAGAAAACAAACACAGAGACATATTAGCAGAAACAACATGAACAGCATTGCTTATACAGTCGAGTTTATCTAATTTAATACACTTGGGCAAACCTAAATGTTATAAATTTACAGATATGCGTTGCGATAGAGAAAACCAACAAAGTTCAATGTTCTAGATTTATGTAATCCACCACCTAGAGACATTGATAGTTGCCAATGCTGCAAATTTCTTAATCTTACTAGCTTTTATTACCATCTTTTATTACATAGAAAATGAAAAATCTTTACTCTAATTCCTCTAACTTCTTTGGTAATGTGTTTGTCTGCTTTAATTGCCATTAAACTATTCTGCTCGGTGTCATGCTTGTATATTATGGCATACAACTGTCGCCGATTTGCTGCAGTGCGCCAAAGAGAATATCATTCAGAAGACACAAACTGAAAAACAGCATCATGCATCAGTAATGGAAAATTCATTACTGGAAAAGGATTCAGAGATAACTGAATTATGAGGAAAGAATAATACTACTATGTCCGTCTACTAAAACATGGTGCAGGCGCGGAAGGCACTCAAAGTGCTAATAAACAGTGCACTCCAAATAGTTGTCAGTGTACAACATATAATAAATAATATCAATGAATGTGATGGGGTTTTCCACAACACAGCACCTGCGCAGCAAAGCAACGCAATGAAAACATTTAAATTCCTTTACTATTATTCTTACATATCTAAAATTATAGAATATTTCTTATAGAAACCTGTAAAAACTTTACAATTTTAATTTCTATCTAATACTAGAAGCAAGACTTTAAGCAAGGGTGGACTGCATTGTAATTTATGTGACTTGTGATAAAACTGACGTTTGAATCCGTGAAAAACTATCGAAAACTGCCTAAGGAAAACATTACTTCATTTCCATGGGTCGGTGACTCGCTATTTAATTAGTGATTGTTCGCCTATTGTATTTCTATTGGCACCACCAAATATCCATAATACAACCTATCGCTGCTACATAACAGACTGGACAAACATATCAATTAATAAGTTATGCAATTATCATGGCTTTAACGTGTGCCCAAAGTTGGGACAAGAAAAATAACAATTAAGACATATATGTCGACCAAGATGGATCAGATTACATGGATTACATTGTATAATTCTCTAATTGTTAATTTTTCAATCTTTTCCACTATTAACTTGTGTGCAACTAAAAGCACTACTGTACACAAAGATCTTTTTGAACAGGCGCATTACGTCAGTGCTTTCCGTGCGGAGTTTCATTTTACGATGCTTTATAATATTTTGGATGGGCGGAAGAGATCGGTGCTTCCTTTACATGTAATATGTTTCAAAATGTCGGAGAATAAAAAATAAATGAACAAACAACTGCGGCTATTGCTTTCAAAGATTGGGGATTCGAAGCATGTGAAGATCTCTTTTGCTATGAGATGTAATCTCTTTATTGTATCTTGCTTCCATCATTAAATTCTAAATAAAAATAGAAAGCAAAAAGAAAAAAAAGCTATCTTCCTTTCCATATTGGGAAAAGAATTACGTAAAAACACCACATGTATCATTTGTTTTGTCATCAGGAGCAGAGTAAATGGTTTTTTTACATGGCTTTGTAAAAAAACGAAATGCCGCATAAAGTCAAGCATGTGCCAACTAGCAATTATGTTGAAAACAGGGGGTGCTCCCCCAAGTATTTCTAAACATGATAACAAAAAGCGATGCTGTCTTTCTTGGCCGCTTTAATTATATATCTGTTTCATATACAAATAACATACAAAGAAGTGCAAATAAGTGGCATGTATACATGTGCAAAGTAAAGCCATTGTATAGACAGTATAGCACTGCTTGTGTCTCTATTACACTATTGCTACAAAAGAGGAAAAAGAAAGCTTTCAAGAGGCCAAACATCCTATTACATCGATGGATGTGTTCAATCGAGGCAATATAAAAGCAGACCGATCTTCCGTCAATAACATCTCAAACAACACCACCAACAACATCAACAACACTAACAACACCAACAACAACACAGTATTCTCACCAAGCAAATAAGATATTATATATTTTAATTGAATATCATTAAACCAACATGCCTAAGAACAGCAAACAACAGGTTCTATATTGCCAGGTTTGTGCTAAATATGGCAAAACATGTGTACTGACTTCAGCGCATAGATCGCATGACAAGAACGGCAACCCAACTGGTTAGTAATAGTGATGATGAAACAAATCAAATTCGAAGAAAGAAGACAAGAGGAAGTAATAATCACACAGTGGACAGACACAACACTAGATTGGTGTTATTATATATGCAATATATCAGGAGAAATGATATAAACAGCATTGCTTATACCCAACATCTCGAAATGATGCTGTTGAGAAATAATATATAGAAATGTTTTATTTGCTATTATTATTTAAGCCTTTTCTTACTAGTAGTTGTGTCTAATATAAGTCATGCAAGCCTAAATTATAACACGAATTGCGCCACTCTGTAGACCAGCAACAAGCATAACAGACGGCGCATCTACTATTGCAACCGAGGTGATTGGTCCACCAGGCTTACGATTGTTGGCAGCAAGTGCGTTGCTCGCCTCTAGCGCCAACCTATTGCTTGGATGGCCCAGCGGTGAGCGCGGCGCTGCTGGCGCAGTGTTCTCGCAATAGTAGACGGTGTCGTTGAGTCTATACGAGGAATACGGAGTCCCCGCCTCCGACGAGTTAATTACATACGAGCGCTCCAGATTTTTCAGATCCCAGAACCGCAGCATCGAGTCGTTACTTCCCGCAACAAAGTACGCCATCTTCTCAATGTGTTCTATGCTGTTAACGCGTAGCCGGCGATTAATGTCATTCCCCTTGAGCTCCTGTAGACTACGCGAGCACACGCATATTGGCCACTTGCCCGATCTCAGGTCGAGAACGCACACATCGCCGGCAATTGTGCCAACAAGAATGCTGTCGGGTTTGTACATTGCCAGTGATGTGATCTGGTGCCCAAGGAAGTGTCTGAACCGTTTCAGCTCTATTCGGAACCGAGTGTCAATCAGAACAAGCATGCCCTCGGATGTCCCTACAATTGCAAAAACAGATCCGTCGCTTACTACCGATGTTGGCCTCCCATACACCGGCCGCAGCGATATCTCATCTTCAAGCCTCATCGTTGCAACGTCGTAGAACAAGACGCGCGATTTTGATGTGCATGCAACAAGCGACACACCTGCTGTGCCCTTTGCGAACCCCATACCAACAACATATTCATGTGCAGGGAGCATCGTTTCTGGCACTAGATCATCAAACTCGTGCAACGTTGGGCGATACACATGGATACTTCCGTTGTCCGAGCTGGATACAAGACAATCAAGCACGTTGTGATAGATAAGACCTGTGATTCTTCCACCTTGGAAATGCGTTGCTCGTGATCGACAGACCGCGTTTTTGCGAAAACTGTTTGCGTCGAACAACCTTACAACTCCATCATCGCCGCCTGATGCAAACAATGACCCACCTGCTGCCACCAGGCACGAAACGGCATCGTTGTGCTCCACAATCTCGGCAACCAGCGACCCATGAGGCCGCCATTCGTCGTTCTTTTGCCGTCTTGCTGTTGATGCGAAATCAAGCTCCAATGACTTTTTGTGCATAAATGCCTCCATCTTTCCCTTTGCCATCTGAGCTTTGCCGCTCCACGGATCATTGACCGGCGTCAGGAAGACAGTTTGCAAAGCAGCGCCAATCTCACGCAGCTGGATAACACGAGCAGATGACTTGTCTGATGACTCGCTATTCATACTGGCAGGGATTCCATCCGTACGTCCGCTTTTGGCATTTGCTTCGGTAATATCCAAGGCAACATCCACAAGATCGCGAGATATAGGAAGCACTGCGTTCTGAACTACAAATTCTGTGAACTCCTTTGAGCTTCTACGCAATGCAGGCTGTTTTGACAGTGCTTGTGCCTCCACGAGCTTGTCCCAGAGCATGGCAGGCGACATCTGCGGAACAAGCTTAATCAGCGCACGAAGAGCGCTGATGACAACAAACACTTCGTGATCGTTCAGGTTGATTAGAGGCACAATGTATTCGCGCGATGCATGACGGCTGATCTGACCTGATGCTGCAAATACCACATCAAAGAAGGCTGCTCGCAAAAACCAGCAGTCACGGTCATTCAAGTAGGTGATTATGTGCGAAAGGCTCTGCACGCCACGCTCATAGAGCTGCGGGAACGAGCAAAGAAGTACGTGTTTAACCTCGGCTTCGTCAAAGGATAGTTTGCTGACAACCGCACGTACTCGGCTTTCAAGGAACTCTGCTCGTCGTACCTGAGAACCAGACGAAGCAGCAGCAGATGGGCCATGTAGGTCACCGCATATTAGATAATGTGCACTGTCTGCAATGTCAGAAATAATTGAGGCAAAGATGCAGCGGACTTCAACACTAGTGTCGCTAGCATAGTATTGCAAGTGCGGGGAGAGATAGTCGTCAAATATGTTGGCATTTATCGGCGTCAGTTGGTTCAGATCAAGCAAAAGGTCCCGGATTCCAACAATGGCCAGCATGCGCACCTGCGGTGAAGGATCAGCCGACAGAGCAACCAAGTAAGGGAGAATAAGATCTGGGTCACCTTTGAGAGAGCTGCGGCTGCATTTGAGTAACACTTTAATGCCCATGCATCTCGAGGACGGAAGACTGCAATTGCGCACATTAGCGCAGGAAACGCTGGCAAATATCTCGCATGTATCATCGCTTATACGACCAATCTCTCCAAACAGAGCACGCATCCGCATGTCAGGACTACTGCCGTCCATATATGCCGCCAGTGGTGCGCTTGGAAATATTGATGCCCACCGGTCCAGGTATTCGGCAGCGGAGAGACGCGCTTCGGGATTGATCTGCACCATATGCGCTACCAATGCAGCAATGTCTGGGTCGTGGATCACCGAAACCAACTCCTGGACACTAACATCGCCCTTGCGATACTGCAACAACCGCGACAAACTGAAAAGCGGATTTCCGTCCAAAAAGATCTCGGCTATAACACATCCTGCTGAAAATATGTCCATCGACGGGTTCAGAGCAAGCACATCCTTTTTGCCACCATCAGATAGACTCTCTTGCGTTGTGTTGACATTAGAGGCAATCAACAGCTGCGCTATTTTACTTCCCGGATCATAGAATCGTTCAGGAGCGACACAACAGCACTGGCGTGCGGACGTGTCAAAATAGAAGTTGAATTCGGCCGGGTCATCGGCAGGTAAATATGTTGGTTTGAAGGGCGCAAAATCTGCCAGATATGCCAGGTTCCAGCTTGTTACCATAACGTTCTCGCTTTTAATGTCACCATGGCAAACGCCCCGAGCATGCGACTCGCGCAGTGCAGTGAGGATCTGGTAAGCAATCCAGCGCTTTTCAGCCGGTGACAGAAATGGCCGCGTGCTGGCTTTATCGTAAAGGTTGTTGTGCAAGTACTGTCGCAGGATATACACTGCCCAGTCATCGCTCAGCACTCGTATCTGCCCTAGCACACGCTTGGCACCCTTGAGATCCGAATAGAGTTTGCGTAATGTTTTTATCTGGTGGGTTGGGTCGAAATTCATGCTGACAGGGCGCATGAACACATGAAGAACCATTTGGCCTTCGCTCGGAAGTTTGCAGAGAATTGTCTTCATAAATCGCGTGCTGCCCAGCATTTTGATGTGCTGCAGCGGCTCTCCTAGTTCTGCACCAAGCCCGTTGACGCCCATTGCCAGCGGGGGCTGCAAATCAGCAGCAGCAACTAGTGAATGTGACGCTGCTTGGCCCATCTCTAACCTTGTCGAAACCCTCTTTTTTACAAGCAAATTACTTTAATGGAAATGACTCGGCTGTCACAATGAATCACCTCCGTCGTTTATACTAGTAGCAATGATAGACAGAAGGTTAATGCAGAGCAAGATAAAGAATGAGAGAAATAGAAATAGAAATAGAAATAGAAATACATTAGGGATGCAGAATTTAACAAGCGAAAGAGAGGAAAAACAAAAGTGAAAATACTTTCTTTTTGACTGCAAGGTCTTTCGGCGTTAGATTTCTTTGTGATTTATGAGTGAAAGCGCGTTTATATGTCATACAGTTGTAAAAGGTCGCTTTTATTGTTAGCCAGCAGAAAATTGCTAAAAATACAGATAGACCATGTAGTTACTCATTTTTGTCATTATTATTCACTCACGTTAAAACAACATAAGCAACCAGGTGGTCTGTGCCACAGTGTAGAAAGGATCGTACAACTCAACCCTGCGCAACAGCTTGAACATTATCGGGTTGCGGTTGCTCTTGGGGGCTAGCAGGAGGTTTGGGTTGGGCCTTCATACTCA
The DNA here is from genome assembly GCA_027578915.1 of Coemansia sp. RSA 1200. Classification (NCBI taxonomy): domain Eukaryota; kingdom Fungi; phylum Kickxellomycota; class Kickxellomycetes; order Kickxellales; family Kickxellaceae; genus Coemansia; species Coemansia sp. RSA 1200. The sequence goes on from JANBTT010000008.1 coordinate 174,139, forward strand.
TTAGTCCTTGGTGAAGAAGTTCTTCACATTTTGCCTTGGCTTCCAGTGCTTCGGCCTCGCCCTTGAATATGTAGCCAAAGTTCATGACCATCCAAAGATAGGAAGTAATAATGTTGTGCCATTGCTCAAACAAAGCAGCCATCTCGCGGCTCCTTGGCGGATTCGATGGAATATTTACCAAATGTTCGATCTTGCACTCCTTCTTGTAAGCGATGGCCTCTGCAAACTTTCTCACGCATACCTTGTCCAAAGGAGTTTTTGTTTTGATGGGAGCGTATATCAGCCGGTATTTTTGGCGGATCGATAGCGGGAGGTCCTCAATTAGGGCGGCAATGCCTTCCTGCCCATCAAAATCGCACAAAAAGTAGTTGTTGCCCACACTGGCAATGTCACAAAACATCCGCCATAGCTTCGTGAATGGAATTTTAGGAAACTGGTGCGAGAACAGCTCGATGATATCTGGGGGCGGTTGAACTCCAGCCGCATCCAGTACCTGCGGGGTTGAGTGCATCAGGTTGTTTAGGCTCGGAATATCGGTGTCCCAGAACGAAGTAACAACCCCAATTTTGCTATCAGACTTGAACCGCCCAGCACGACCGCCGATCTGCCTCGTCTGCGAGACGCTAACTGTCCGTACAGACTCGCCATCCCACTTTGTCAGCGTCATGAACACGATACGCTTGATGTTGAGATTAATGCCCATGCCGACTGCATCGCTCGCCACCATCACATTGTATTCCGAGTTAGGGTCGTTAAACAGCTCTGCCTGTTTTGCCCTTGCCTCAGGAGGAAGACCACCGTAGATAACGGCGCATCTCATCCCAGTATTTTCCTCAATAATCTTCTTGGTCTCGTAGATTTCCTTGCGCGAGAATGTAATCACACAGTCGCCCTTCCTGATGTTCTTCCAGCTGCCCTCAAGCGACTTTTTACTGACCTTCAGTTCCCCCAGGCGCGTATACTCGCGAACCTCAACCTCTTCATCCAGCGATTCGCAAATCCTCTTTACCAACGGCACCGCGGATGGCTCGCCACAGAGATGAATCTCATCGGCCAGCATGCCCACAAGCGCGTTGGTCCACGCCCAGCCACGCTGGCGATCGTTGATCATCTGGATCTCGTCAATGACAGCAACCTTGTACATACTTGACAAAACACACATCTCTATTGTGCATGATGTGACATGAGTATTGACCGTTCCCTTATGGTTATATCCAAGCGGCTCTATCCCTATCTCACCAAATGTGGGAATTTTCTTTTCTTCGCCAGTGATAAGAGAAGCCGAAACCCCCTCTTTCAACATCCTTGTGTACACTTCGTGTGCCAGCAGACGAAGAGGTGAGCAGTATACGCTCGCGTGAGGTCCCTTTATCCGTTGCAGCGCATGATATGTTTTACCAGAGTTTGTTGGTCCGACGTGCATAATTATGCGTCGCTTCAAAGCTCGAGCACGGGGATTCCATTCTTCTGGAAACCGGAGATCGGTGATTTCTCGGAGATACTTGATGTTTGAAATTACATTAGGCGCCTTCTCTTCCAGAAACGCGTAGAACTGGTTGACTAGAATGTTGTTGAATAACTTCTTATTGATATGACGCAGAGTCGGTAGTAGGTTCACTGGCAAGAGACGCTTGATCTCTCCGTTCCTCGCGGCAGTTGCGTATCTTTCCGACCACAAATCAAACATGTCCTTGCGAATTCCGAACAACGCACACCGATGGTAGACCGAGCTATCGGTGCAGAACCACGTAAGCTGAGAGTCCAGCAGATCCTTTGCAAACTCCTCGTTCATATCTACATCGCTTGGCCATCCCTCCGTCTCTGCGGGCTCCAAATTATACATGCGTCTGTTTGGAGACATATCGCCGATCGCCTGCCTCGACTGCAGTCGCTTAAAATGAGAATAATCCGATGTGCCACTTGTTTTGTTTCCAAAGAAATACCTATCCCGTGTCCTGGCCTCTCTAGTCTCCTTTTCCTCATTCATCCTCTTCAGAAATGCCTTTGATCCTTTTGCGCTACGAAACCGCACTGCGCTTCTGTGAATGGGTCTGACGTGAAGTACATTTACAGTGATTTTTAAACCAGGCAGACAGCTACCAGTCGATACCAGCAGTGGATTCGCACGTCGCAAATTCAGACAAGGCAGCATTTTAATTTTCTAGTTTGCTATTTTGAATAGAGGAAATGAAAGAAGTAATGTGTAAGGAAAAAATACAAAAAGTTGGCAAAAGGCACGAAAAAAAGTTTTAAGAGAGGAACCAAAAAATATATACTCCAATGAAAAATTTACAAACGCTTACAAAATTACCAATAGGTCGAGATAAAGTGTGCTTTGATTTAATATTATTGCAATAATGATAATCATTGGCTACAATGTTCAGCAAAAGTAAAATTTCCAAGTGGCGCGGGCTATGGCATTTGTAATGGATATTCAGCGAAAGAAAATTTATTTTCTGGTGGAATAGGCGGGTTATCTATCAGCTTGACAAAATATTCAAGAATTCTATATCATACATTTACAAGATAAAAAAGTAAAATAAAGGAGTTTACCGTACCAAAATGGTGGAACTTCTAGTCAAACAATGACAAATGCTCCTCGTGGGCGCTTCGGATGCTCTCAGGCTTGTTTCGCTTTATCTGTCCACGCACCGCGCCATAGAACCAGTGTAGATGCATTGGCAGGACAAGGAACATGAGCTTCCAGAGAAAACGGATCTCCGAGTGCTGGAAAAACTCCAACAGAAGCACAGTATGCAAAGCAATCCTGGTAGAAAAGAATGTAACAGTGAAGAGCGCGTCGCATCGCCAATCTTTGCGCATACTGCCAAGAGCAAGAATAATTGTTGGAAACTCGTTGTAGAACATCAAGCAGAATATGGCCGATACGCCCTTCATGGCTGCAAAGATGGTCAGACCGATGTAGAGTGAATGGTGGATATATCCATTAAGTAAAGTAATGGTTGAGCGATAGTACACGAGGCCGAGTACAAGATCCCATACCAGATAGGAGAAGAAGAAGCCCAGGAGCACCAGGGAAAGAGGATCCGAGTGAATGATTCTGGTTACATCGAATCCCTGGGTCAGCGCAAAGACCATGTACTTTATTGAGCCCACAGAGACCACTATGCAGGTGACAAATGTGGGCACCCATGCCAGCTTCTTTTCCGAGTCAAAGATGTTTTTTCGACGCACAGTGTGGAAAATGGCATTCAGTCCAAGCGAGCCTATCACTGCTCCAATAGCAAAGCCAGACGGTATGGCCAATATGCTCATTATCAATGATTCACACAAAATAAATTTTCTATATATTTATCTTGAATGCAGTTTACAGAAAGGAGAAAGAGAGAGAAACGACTATACACGGAAGCAGAGAATCCAAGAAAAAGGTAATAATAAAGACAATGATTGATAAAGTTAACAATTGTTGGGAATAAAATCCCTAGGTTGTTTTTGCGGAAAAGAGGAAGCAAAGGGGGAAAAAGAGATGACTAAAATTTTACTCGATAAGCGGATAAAAAGTACTCAATATATAAAAAAAGATTGATAATATTATGAAAATAAAAACAAAGAATAAAAGAAGAGCTCAAGACATTCAACATTTTAAAAAATAATGGCAGAAACTACCACCAATTCCTCATGCGTTGGTCAGATCTTTTAATTCTTTACAACTGAAAAGCACCATGACCAGAGAGGTAAAAGAAGAAAAGTTTTTGCTGTTGCTCAGAGATATGAAATATACATCAAAAGGTTGGCCACGTTGTACTGAATACATCTTTTGTGTGGTTGCTAATTGCCTCTTACTTTTTTTTGCATGTGATTTGTCTAACTCATAAGGTCTCGGATAGAATATAAAAACACGTGTGGAAGATGGGCGAGGCAGAGGTTGGAGAATCGTAGTTGCAGCATTCAAGTCATTCAGCCAAAAAAATTCTAAATGAAGAAGCAGCAGGCAGCCAACCAATTGCGCCATGCAATTTGAGCACGTTTATAATATTCCGGTTTACAGGATAATGTCAGCAAGCTGGTTTATTTTTTTTCAACCTTTAAAATGCAATTTCTCCGAGTCAAGCCCAGGAAGATCACGCTCACCATCCCCATACAATATATAATTTCCTTTTGAGCGAGATGATGGGAGTGATAAAAAATGAATGACGAATCACTTTTCATTCACTAGTTGTGGTAACATTCAGCATTTATTCAATTCTTTCTATCTCCCATTCATAAGTCACATATCCCAACAACCTGTGCACAATGCTTGTTTTGCTTGATACACCAAATAACACCACACTTTCATTTACTGTCAGTAATTGTCGACCACTTGAGGATCTAGCAGAGCAAACGGCGGACACTGTCTTTGGCGATGGGATTTCGCAGAACCTGATATACGTCACCGGTATGAACGGGATGACGGCAACCGAAGCGGTCTGCGCGGTAAACAAGCTGCGGGGGTCGGAAGAAGGGGAGCGGATGGTTAGGCTTTGTCTGCGCGGACGGCTATTTGGAGGCAAAGGAGGGTTTGGAAGCATCTTACGGTCGCAGGGGAATAGAATGACATCAAACAAGCCAGAGAACTACGATGATTGCAGGGACTTGTATGGACGGCGACTAAAGACGCTGAAAGAGGCCAGAACGATAGTCAATAAGCTTGAGGCAGAGGAAGAGGCACGTGAAACTATCAAGGAACGCAGACGGAAGAAGATCCAGGACGGATTGCGCGACCAGCCGGCCAAGAAGCATCGGTTTGATGATGTTGAGTACATCAAGAGCTGCGAGCAGATTGTTGAGACCACAAAACTGACGACCCGCAAGGCCATTAAAAGAAAGCAGGAGCTGGAGAATGCGAAGAGGCAGCTGCTAGGAGCGGCAGAGGCGTCGGGATCCGGTAAGCCTTCAGCGGAGCTGTTTACGGTTCCTTTATTTGACGGCGACATTGCGGACCTTTCAGACAGCAGCACCAGTAGCAGTGATGATGGCAACAGTGATAATGGCGAAAGCGACAAGGAGAAACAAACTGCCACTGCTACAACTGATTCGGGTGATTAATGATTAGTATTTATCTTCCAGGATTGGGGGAAGAAAGCATTATGCGGTGAATTCATTGTGCAAGAGCAAAAGCATTCATCATTCGTAGGATGTTCTTCTTAATGCGCAGTTATGGACACGCTTTTTCTTTGCTTTTTTGTGTTTTTTTCGTATTTTATGTTGTATTAATGTATGTTCTTTTATGTCCTTTTGTATAAGACGTATAAGACGGACAAGATTGAACCCTCTCCTCCCACGCAAAACAACAGAAGCTAACGCAAGGATGATCAAGAGAATTGTAAGCATCAGTAGAAGACAGAGCAAAGTGGCCTGTGAAGTCTCTCTTTAACGCATTCATGTAGACCTGAGCATGGATCTAAACACACCATTATGACTATATAAGCTTGTAGATTGCGCCGTCAGGCACGCTCCGGCACGTGACGCCTGTGCGTCGGAGCAAGGCAGCGGGACTGAGATTGAAACCGAGACAGGTTCAGACAGGACAGATCAGCAGGGATTACTCAATTGGTCTGGGGAAGAACGGCGCCATCAACGCCGGAAGAGCCAGCTGGTGGTCGGTGGCAAGGCGAACAGGCGGCGTGCCGACGCTTCAGGACAGACAGATCAGTGGATCAGGACAGGCACAAGCAGATGTGGACTCGGTCGAGGAGCTTGGCAAGGTGAGGGACAAGCGGCTAGTGCGCACAGACGCATATGTTGGCGGCAGGTGGACGGCGGCAGCAAAGGGCGGGCGCTTCAAGGTAGCGGACCCAGCGACGCTGCAGACGATAGCAGAGGTGGCAGACATGGATGCTGAGGACGTCGCGCAGGCGGTACGCGAGGCCAGCAAGGCGCTTCCTGCGTGGCGGGCAACAACAGGCAAGCAGCGCGCGCGAGTGCTGCGCAAGTGGTACGACCTTGTGATGGAGAACAAGGCGGATCTGGCGCGCATCATGACGCTGGAGTGCGGTAAGCCATTGGCCGAGTCGGAGGGCGAGGTTGCGTACGCGGCGTCGTTTCTGGAGTGGTTTGGCGAGGAAGCCAAGCGCACGTACGGCGACACGATTCCGGCGGCGATAGGCGGGACGCGTATATCAGTGATTAAGCAGGCGGTGGGTGTCGTGGGCGTGATCACGCCGTACAACTTTCCCAGCGCCATGATTACGCGCAAGATCGGCGCAGCGGTAGCGGCCGGATGCACGGTGGTTGCGCGGCCGGCGCATGAGACGCCGCTGTCGGCGCTGGCATTGTGTGAGCTGGCGGAGCGCGCAGGCGTGCCGCCGGGTGTGGTCAATATGGTGACGAGCTCGGCGGCCAACACGCAGGCGGTCGGACTAGAGCTGACAACCAACGCGGCCGTGCGCAAGGTGTCCTTTACAGGGTCGACTGGCGTTGGGAAGATGCTGATGGCACAGTCGGCGTCGACCATGAAGAAGGTGTCGATGGAGCTAGGTGGTAATGCACCGTTTATCGTGTTCGAGGACGCTGACATCGAGTTGGCCGCACGGGCGCTGGTGGCGTGCAAGTTCCGCAACGCCGGTCAGACATGCGTGTGCGCCAACCGCGTCTATGTGCACCAGGCTGTGTACGACGCCTTTTTGGAGGCGCTGGTTGCCGCCGCTCGCGAGACGCTACGCGCAGGCCATGGTCTGACGGCCGGGACCACGGTTGGGCCCATGATCACGCATCACGGGCTGGAGAAGACTCTGGACCACCTGCGTCGTGCCGTAGATGCGGGTGCGCGTGTTGTGCTTGGAGGTGCGCAGACGAAGGTGGGTGCACTGCGTGGCCACTTCTTCGAGCCGACAGTGTTGGCAGACGCCAGCGACGCTGTGCCCATGACCGGCGACGAGACGTTTGGGCCGCTGTGTCCCGTCTACCGCTTCTCGTCCGAGGAGGAGGTTGTGCGCAGGGCCAATGCCGTGCCTGTGGGGCTGGCTGGCTACTTCTTCAGCCGCGATGTCTCGCGCGTATTCCGCGTGGCCGAGGCGCTGGAGGTTGGCATGGTGGGCGTCAACACCGGCTCCGTCAGCACCGAGGTCGCTCCGTTTGGCGGCGTCAAGGAGAGCGGCGTTGGCCGCGAGGGCTCGCGCTACGGCATTGACGAGTATCTGAATGTCAAGACTATCCACATTGCGCTGTGATGAAAGCTGCTGTGTTTTGTGCTGGTCGCGCTGCTTGATTAGCTGTTTTTATTTATTTCGTGATCTGCGAACACTCATTTGTCAGGCTTTCTTATTTCGCAGCAGAAGCGGCTTTATCTTTCCTTTCTTCTAGTTCTTCAATTTAACCTTGATTTCCATTATTCTTACTCCTCACACGACAGATTTCCGCACATTGAATTACAATGCCGCTGCGCTTAGTGCTAGCCGCCGAATTAGAAGGTAAGAGCCACGCAAGCAAGCGGACCTATTCCGTGAAGCAAAACGAAGCGCGCTATTCCTAACCGCAGTCGGTCGGCCGTAATACCAAAAAGAACAACGGGACGATGAACTCATGGATTCATGGTAGTGCTGAAAGATCGTTATATTCTCTCTTCTTACTATTTGTTTCTTGCTTTGGTTATTCTCCGTAGGACATGAAGACAGAGTGTGGCAGGTTTCGTGGGATCCGACGGGACTGCGGCTGGCCTCTTGCTCGGGAGACAAGTCTGTGCGCATTTGGACGCCATTGACACAAGGCCTGTTTTTCGAGTCCACCAACACGCCAGCAGACACGAAAGCGCAGCAGAACCAGCAGCACACTCATGGCAATGACATGTCCAAGACGTGGGAGTGCGTGGATACAATAGACGCGGCACACAAGAGAACAGTGCGTGCCGTGGCGTTTGAGCCAACAAGAGGCAGAGCGCTGGCAACGGCCAGCTTTGACGGAACCACGGGGATCTGGGAGAAGGAGGAAGGTGGCGACTCCTACGAGTGCATTGCAACGCTGGAGGGCCACGAGAACGAGACAAAGTCAGTCAGCTGGAGCAGTAGCGGACAACTTCTGGCCACATGCGGACGCGACCGGAGCGTGTGGATCTGGGAGTCAAATGGCGAGGGCGACTTTGACTGCATCAGCGTGCTGATGGAGCACACAAACGATGTCAAGATGGTTGCGTGGCATCCGACCCAGGATCTGCTGGCCTCGTTCTCATACGACGATTCTATTCGTCTGTGGAGAGAGGACGATGATGACTGGTACTCGGCTGCCACGCTGACCGGTCACTCGTCCACTGTGTGGGCCGGCGCCTTCAGCCCCGATGGCCGCTTCCTGGCCTCTGTCAGCGACGACCGCACCGTGCGCCTCTGGGCTGCCGATGCCTCGGGTGCTGCCGCCGCTGGAATGCGCGATGGCTTCTACTATAAGCCCGATTCCGCATACCAGTGCGTGGCCACGGTGCCTGACACCGTCCATTCGCGCGCCATCTACTCTGTGGCCTGGACAAAACCGATGGCATCTCTGAGTAATAATACCACGGCGATCGCGGATGGATCATCCTTTGGCAGCGACGAAGAGAAGAGCAAGCAGCATCACCATGAGGGATTCCTGGCAACAGGGTGCGGCGACAACGCGCTGCGTGTATTCAGCGTCACCACCGGTAATGAAGGCGTTGCGGTTGTGCTGGAGTGTACGCGCAACCAGGCCCATGCGCTGACCGATATCAACTGCGTCCAGTGGAACCCCGTCTATCCACATTGGCTTGCCTCTGCTGGCGATGACGGCGTTGTGCGTATCTGGCGTCTTGAATCGTTTTCAGACTGAGCAAGAATGACTAGCGATTGAAATGCACACACACGCTAGTTTATTCAAAGAAATCTTCTCTCCGCCTGCGAAAAATGTTTATTTTATTCCTTCCAGAGTTTCAAGGAACGAGCCTATATAGCCAGCTATATGAATTATAAAAAAAACTACATGAAAACAAATACAAAAATTCAACAAATACCACCACTTGAAGAAGAAACCTGTGCGTGCGGGATCTCGATGATTTGGCGTCAAGTGAAGAGAGCTGAAGTAAAAAAGGGAGAGAGACCTTCTCTCTAACCCTCTCTTATACTCTGGTTCCTTCCTCCACGGCCCCTTCACATTCCATACGAAGGATTCAGCAGATCGTGGATCTGCTTTTTAAACTGCTCGTTCAGATCCTTGCTATCGATGCGTGCAGATTCCGATGCACCAGCCCTGCCGTTGTGGCCCATGGTCTCTCCAACAGAGACAGAGGCGGCAGACAGCGACTGCGAGGACGGATCATTGAACGAGTCCGTGGCTATGATCTCCGACTCCTCCGACAAGAACTCCTTCAGCTCTCCCCGGTCACGGCAGTTCTTCAGGTAGTTGTGGAACCCGACTGGGTCAATGTGCTCCTCCGCCGACTCCACGCTGCTTGTTGTCTTTACGTCGACCTTGGCATGCCACCACTTGCGTTGCTGTCCTGCCATTGAAATGGCCCTGGCCGCGTTTGCCTTGCTACTCGTGGAAAGCAGTGACGTTGCGCTTCGCGATGGCAGCACTCGCTGGAGTAGTGCTGTATTAGACGACATCGATGTTATTACTCTGTTGATCATTGTGCGTTTATTTCCTTTGAAACGTGCTGTTGTTGTTTTTGTTCCGAAAGAAAAGAATACGAGTCCTCACTTTTAAATATTGTTTTTTCCGTTGCCTTTATAATAAAAGGTTATTTATTTCCTGTTAGTTTGCTGCAGAATAAAGGGATAATAAAATACAAATGTGGACGATGAAGAATAGAGGAGGTGAAGTAAACCTGGGTTTACATTGAGCAAGAGCGGAATATTATACCAAAATTCCTCGTTTTCCCTTTCCCTAGGCTTGTGACCAGAAAATAAAAATATAAAGTCTTTTGTTTTTACAAGAAGCAAATAAGGGGGAGAAGTGGGAATGTGACCAGCAAAAGCACAGAAACAAGAGAAAACCACAAGACAAGCGTTTACTCTCTGTCCACATTTCCTCGCTCTCTCTCCTTGTGTTCCACTCGTCTTCACTTTTTCCGCGAATAGTATCCAAATATGGCGATGGCAATGACGTTTTTATTAACGTTAATGTGAGTGTGTTTCCTGTTCTGCATGAAGGAAAAGGAGAGAGCACGAAAAAGAAAGCTATGTGCAAATCATAGCTCGTTTTGCTTTATTTTGCATACGCATGTGACCGCGTTTTTTATCGTTATTGATCCTCGGATTTTTTGCTGTTTCCACCACCAAAGAAATACAATCGAGAGGTCAGACCACCGCGCCTCATGCCTTGTCTCATCAAAGCAAACAGCCTTTTCTCTTCTACCAAGATCTGGGCCAAACATCGTGCGTAAAAATATTGTGTGAGCGTGTAACAACCGTGCCTCCGATTGGTCCATATGCCATGTGGTCAGTGGTTGGTGGTTCCAGAAGCAAATGCGGAGCTGTTGTATTCTGCGAGAGCCGGACGGATCGGCCCTCTTCCAGAAAAAGAAACATTTGGAAGAAATACATGTCCAGATAATATTAAAAATGCATCTGACAGCAAATGGGCAATTTCAGGTTGCTGTGGAGCCTGGTCAAAGGAACCTACCAACCTATAACCACATAAATAAAATTATCTTTACTCTGAAGAAAGAAAAAACAGGAACACATCTATTGTTCTAATGCTCAGACTCAAAAATGGCCGCCATGCCAAAGCCGCCGCCAATGCACATGGTGGTGCAGCCAACGCGCTTGTCCTGGCGCTTGAGCTCGGTAAGCAGCGTGGAGATCTGGCGGGCGCCAGTGCATCCAAGCGGGTGGCCAAGCGCAATAGCGCCGCCCTTGGGATTGACCTTGTTGATGTCCAGACCAAGCTTCTCAATCGAATAAACTGCCTGTGACGCAAAGGCCTCGTTCAGTTCAACAACGTCCAGCTGGTCAACCGTCAGGCCGGTCTTCTTAAGCACAGCCGGCACAGCGTATGCGGGACCAACGCCCATGATGCGGGGCGGCACGCCAGCCACCGCCGACGCGATCAGCTTGCCCTGGATCGTCAGTCCAAGCTCCAGTGCGCGGCTGCGCTTCATCAGCAGAACAGCGGCGGCGCCGTCGGATACCTGTGACGCGTTGCCAGCCGTGGTCGTGCCCTCGGCCGAAAACGCCGGACGCAGTTTGCCGAGCGACTCTGCCGTGGTTCCGACCCGCACACCGTCGTCGCGCGAAACAACAACCTCCTTCTCGTTTCCATCTTTATCGGCGATCTTGGTCTTGATCGGGTAGATCTCAGCGTCAAACAGCCCTTCCTTCTGCGCCTTCTCCGCGCGCTGGTGCGACAGCGCCGCAAAGGCATCCTGCTTGCTACGCGGAATGCTGAAATCGTGGGCCACGTTCTCAGATGTGAAGCCCATGGGGATAAGACAGTCGGCAACCTCTGGCGCGGCAAGCACCTCCTCGCTCATGACGTCAGGAACCATCTTATGCTTGGGTCCATAGAAATGCGTCATGCTCTCAACGCCAGCACCAATGCCAATGTCAATCATACCGGCCTGGATCGCGTTGGCCACGTGCACCACGGCCTGGAGGCCGCTGGAGCACTGCCTATTGACTGTCTGCACGCTGGTAGTGTTGGGAAACCCGGCGTACAGCGTCGCCATCCGCGCAATCGTGGCTCCTCCGCCCGGTGGGCACACGTTTCCAACGCAGATATCGTCCACCAGCGCCGGATCCAGTCCGCTGCGCTGAATCACGCCCTTGAGAATGTTGCCCAGCAGATACTCGGATGTTGTGTCCTTGAACCCTCCCTTGCGTGCGCGTGTAATGGGTGTGCGCAGCGCTTGCACGATAACCACGTCGTCCGGGCTCTTGACTCCCACCTGAGTGCGTGGTGCCTTGTCGCCGCTCAAGTGCGATGCGACCTGTCCAAGACGTGCTGAGGCTGACATTGTGTTGTGTATACTGTGTGTATGTGGGTCTTTTGGTTATAAGGTTTTGCAGCGCGTATACGAGAAAAAGAAAACAGCAGAATAGAACCTTTAACTGTGGGAAAGTAATAGATAAAGATAAAGAAACAGTGGATAAAGAGAAGAACTGGTGGCTTCTGCACTTCTCCCCTCGTTGTGCCTTTTATCATTCCCCCTCAATCTCACATTACAGACCAGCGGGTGATCACATGCCGTGTGGCTCTTGCAACTGGCAGGAATAAAAACCCGAATCAATAGCATGTGAAAATGAAAAGAAAAAAGATCTAGCACACACTTTTTATCACGTGCTGAGCCCGCTGTATTTTTGCTTCAGTAACGGATTTCCTTTTTTTTTCGTAGCCGCGTTTCGCGCCACAGATTTAATCCATTCCTCCGACTGCCTTTTCCTCGCCTCCGCCGCTTTCACATTCACCCTCTCTTGCGTGCCCTGCGCACATTCCAACTTTTTTATTTCGGTAATCAAAATTTCCGCTCTGCAGATTCACTGCGTTTCTTACACAATCTTTATCAATTTAAATCAGTCGTTTGAGTTTATCAGTTCGTCATAAAGCCGCACTGATTCTATGTGTCCAGATGCACATTGGATTTAACGAATACTTGTTGACTTTATGAACAGGTCATACAACAATAAAACTAGGCCATTTCGCAAAGATTCAGAGTTGGATGCAATTATGCAATTAGTCACAGGCTGACATATTTGCGAACATTCGCCATTTTACTCCGCAATTGGCGCAATAACTGTGCCATGAAAACAGGTAAACTCGGTATATAATATCCGATGTGCATGTTGCATATTCTAGTTTGACAATACTGCGTCTTTAACAGTTCAAACTTTTTTCGAGTGGCGGAATACGAATTGCAATTATTTTTAAAAGAGCAAGCAATATAAATCAGACGTTATTTCCCTTTAAAACAGGTATAAATAAAGCTCATAAGCAATATGTTCAACTTTTAACGATAGAGTGCCACATTATCAATTAGCACATCTTATATTCTATCGAGCAATTAACATAATTTATATTCTATTGAACAATAAAACAGCATAACTTTGCTCAACCAACATGGTTCTTTCTACAGCCAAAAATCATAGCAGTAACAGCATTGGCAGGAATCCTGTGTGCCATAACATTCAAAACTACGCTTGCGAAATCTGTGGAGATTCCTATAGAACAGTTCGCGGTTATGAAGCTCACAAATATCTTATTCACGGCATACTAACACCGTAAGTTGTAATTTTGTTCATCTTCTATGAAGGAATGGTACATTCCATATTGTTCCAACTGTGGTCATTCATATATATATCTAAATCTACTATTGTATAAAGTCTACCGAGTTATATATAAACCAGTGCTTGCAATACGTAGTCTCATTATGTGACAAGAAACTGTCTAAAAATTCCAACTTTTTTGTATTTAAACATTACCAACAATAAGGTTTACTTAAATATTGCTCAACTCTATTGCAATGGTTTTTCCTACAAACAGTGGTAGTTTTAAACTCTTTTCTACTACCAAATATTATCGCTGTCCTTATTGTGGCAAATTGTTTGATACGTTTGAGATTTTTAGTAAACACTTACAATTAGATTATGTTCATGGCTGATATACAATTGACAGATTTACTAACAATATTTTGCTTCTATGACATAGGCATAATTACCTCTAAAACCCCAAATTAATACTTCGTGTGTCGAATCTCTGTATTCAAAGCAGCTCGGATCCTGCATGGCGTAGAGTCAATATGATTTTGACATGTTTGTTCACCAATATTTCTTAACGCATAGTATTTGCATTCTTAACGTTTATACAGACTTTTTGGGGTTTCTGGATATTCATGTAATTAATGTTTGAAAAGACACCATATACACTCAGTTAATTTTCAAATTTAGCAAATTGAGATAACAAGTTAAAAGCGTTTACACTATTAATATTCAGCCAGTTCCATGCCAATTTTGTTGCGTATTTTGGGTTATTGCTATGCTGAAAAGCATAAAATTGAACAGATGCAAAATAGCCCAATTGCTTGAATCATCGTATATCTTTAGGCAATTGTTTTAAAAAGTAGTTTTTCATACATTTTTCGATAATGGGTATATTATAATTTAAATTTTGAGGATGTTACTTTAATTATTTATATCTGATTTTCCAAACATACGACCAATGTTAAAACGTATTGTCTGTATTAACAGGTACTTACAGAGGCAGAGCTTAATCCGCTGATTAAATACAAATATGTTGTTCTCAATTCAACAAGCTCAAACTATGAGTCATTTAATACACAATTATATGAAATTGACACCAAACAACATCAATACGCCCAATAAGCTTTGGTTTACATGCGCACATAATACCGAGAATTTGTAGTTAATTGCCTTCTGTCAATATTGAAGTATATTGGAATTGTTTCTATGTGCGCAGGTACATTTAAAATTTAGTGAATGTAGTTTTTTAATTGCAGGAAGCTGAATATATTGTATACAATAACTAAATATTGCTCTTAGACAGAAAAACAATGTTGAATGTAATTATGGAATAATAATGACTAATTTATTCGAGAACCTTTTCCTCTTTTCGTAATTGGCGCAATAATGACACCATTGACACAGGAAAATTATGTATGCATTCTTTAACGTAAATAATTCATATTCCAATAAAGCAATATCATACTTTTTAGAGAAGTGAAATACGTAATGCAGTTCTCATTTCAAGAGCACTTGACGTTATTCAGAATTATTTCTCTAAAAACACCCGTATAAATAGAGTTTGAGAGCAATCTGTTGAGTCTTTAATAATGGAATTATACATTATTGGTTAATATATCTCATATTCTATTAAACATCAAGACAACCATATTTTGTTTAAACATTATGGAACTATCTGAAGCCAAGGACAGTAGTAGCAGCACTAATTACGCGTGCCATAGCAGCCAACCACACATCTGCGAGGCCTGCAAAGTATCATATTCAAATGTAGACACTTATGCTTTCCACATGATTCTTTATCACGGCAACAATCCACTATAAATTGTATATTTTATTTCCGTTTATAAGATAATAATTATACAATATATTGCCCCAGTAGCCATTATTGATACAAACCACAGCTATTTTATGTATCGTGTTTACTGAGCTATATAAACCAATGTCGGCAATGCATACTTTCAGTTTATGGCAAGTTACTACATAAGAAATCTCCAACCCTTTTTTGTATTGTCTTTAAACATTACCAGCAATAAAGCTTATCCAAATATTGCTCATCTCTATTGCAATGGTTTTACCTACAAACAACAATAGTTTTAAACTCTTTCATACTAACGACTTTTTTATCTGTCCTCTGTGTAACACAGTTATTGAATCGGTAGACCTTCTTCGCAGACACCTTAAATATGACCATCCGTGTAATTAACATAAAATTGGCAAATTAACTAACAATATTTATTATACGACATGGGTATAAACACTTTGTAAACCCCAATTCGCGGATCAAATATTTTTAAACTTTTTGAAATAGCTTCTTTACAGAGAATATTGACTAAAGTTATAAACCTTTATTTAGAATATATTTATTTGTATTTGCTTTATTTAAAACATAGTACAAGTGTAAAAATGTGCGGTTGATATTAGCAAATATTTGCAGAGACAGAGTTTATAACAATAATCCCAAAGTCTAAATTTGCTAATTAAATGCAAACAAATTGTCTTCTAATCAACAAACTAAAATTATGTCATATAGTACAACAGTACACAAAATTGGCATCAAACAACACTTATATAATTAAAGATATTTGGTTTACATACGCACATAATACCTACAGTGTAAAGTAGGTTGCCTTCTTTTAATAGCAAAAATTGTTAAAAGTTATTCTACGTGCGCTGATCCACTTGAAATTTAAACAATATTTTTATTACTAAAAGCTATATATATTGTATACAATAACAGGATAATGCTATCTATCGGATATTCATAGTCAAATGTAATTATGCAATAATCAATGGCCAATTTATTTGAGAACTTTTTGCTAATCTTTTTGCAATTGGTGCAATAACTGTATTACTAAAAATGAATCATGCATGTATTCTAAAATAAAAATACTACATATTCGAATACGATAATACTGCGTCTTTAACACTTTAAATTTTTAAGAAGGGCAGAATACCTTATGCAGTTTTTTTAAAAATAGGTGACGTAATTTGGGTGTTATATTATTTTTAAAAAAAATAATGTATAAATAGGGTTTGTGAGCAATCTGGTGAACCTTCAATAATAAAAAGTTACATTATTAATAAACATACTTTGTATTCCATTAAACATCAAGACAACTGTGTTTTGTTTGAATATCATGGAACTATCTAAAGCCAAGAACAACAGTAGCAGCACTAATTGAGCGTGCCATAGCAGCCAACCATACATCTGCGAAGCCTGCAAAGTATTATTTTCAAATGTTGACAGTTATGATCTCCACATGATCCTTTTGTACGGCAACAATTCACAGTAAATTGTATTTTGTGTTTACTTTTATAAGATAATAATTATACAACATATTGCCCCAATGGCCATTATTTATTTATTTATATTATAGTCAGTTTATGTATTGGGCCTACCAAGCTATATAAACCAATGTCGGCAATGCATACTCTCAATTTATGGCAAGTTACTGCATAAAAATAACCAAACCCTCTTTATCATATTATCTTTAAACCTTAAAAACAATAAAGTTTATACAAATATTGCTCATTTCTATTGCAATGGTTTTACCAACGAACAGCAATAATCTTAAACTTTTTCATACTAACAACTTTTTTATCTGTCCTCTGTGTCACAAGGAGTTTGACACGTTAGATCTTCTTCATAAACACTTTAAAAATTTTCATTCACGTGGTTAACATAAAATTGACAATTAACAAACAATATTTTTCTATAATGACATAGGTGTAAACACTTTTAAAACCTAAATTGGCATGTCAATTATTATTATATAGTTTTAAGCAATAAATTTTCATAAGCAATCTGCCAACTTTGTAATACTTTTACAACACATGAACTTTTGGTAAATATAATAAAATATTGATTCAAGTGTAGACAACCATTATCTGCCGTTATAATAATAGTAAAGTGTTTTAATAATTAAGTTCTAATTCCAAATTTATAATATATTGTTAGCAAATAAGAATATTTTAAAAATGTACATATTTTATACAATGACAGAATTCTACTATTAGACAGAGGTTCAAAGTTGAATTTGATTATGCATTATATACTGGCTACTACATTTGCGAACTTTTTGCTATTTTCCTCAGTTTGTGCAATAATTGTACTATTGAAATAGGTAAACTAGGTATGAAATAATGTACATATTGCATATTCCAGTTTGACATCGCTACGTCTTTAACATTATAAACTTTTTTGTGTAACAGAATATGCAACACGATTATTCTTCAAAATACACAAGCAATATAGATCAAACGTTATTTTCCTTTTAATCACGTATAAATAGAGCATAAAGTCAGTACATTAAACTTTTAAAAATAAAATGCCACATTACCAGTTAACGCATTATATAATATAATAAACAACAAGTTCAAGCTCGGATAACATGAAGCTTTCTACAGGCAAAAACAGTAGCAGCAGCGGCAGAAATCGGGTGTACCATTATAACCAATTCTACACCTGCGAAGTTTGCGGAGATTCTTTTAAAACGCTTCGCAATTACGATGTACACATGTATACTATTCATGGCAAGTTTCCACCATGAGTTGTATTATTCGTTTATTATTAAAAATATAATACAATATATTGTATCAAAATTAGTAATTTACAGTAGTTGAAGAGTGATTCACCATATTATTTTGTTGTAAAATCGTTAATAACATTATTTTGATTAAAAAGTTGGCAAATAATATTTGCATTCAATGTCAAATATTTGTTAATATTGGCAATCTTAGAAGCTATTGAAAATATTATAACATGAATAAATTAGATTATAAGTTATGTAATAAACTATTAATAATAAAATTTTAAATTGGCCACATGTGTGCAAATACACTGAAAATAAAGCAAGCATAGTCCTTATAATTTTAAAATAAATTATATATCGGGCATACAATAATAAAATAAAACAATTTCAAAGAAATTTACAATTAAATATAATTATGTAATAATCACTAGCTTCTACATTTTGCAAATATTTTCTATATTTCTTTCCGCAGTCAGTGCAATAATTGTACCATTAAAACAGACAAATGCTGCATGTATTCTTTAACGTAAGTATTTTTCAATAAAGCAATACCATACTTTTTAGAAAAAAGAAAATACGCAATAAAGTCTTTTGCTTAAGAATGGGTAACATTATTTGGACGTTATTTCTTCAAAATCTCACATATAAATAGTTTGGGAGCAAGTTATTGAATTTTAATAATAGTGCCACATTGACAATCAATGGATCCTATATTTTATTATACAACAAAACTATAGTATTTTACTTGAATAAAAATGAAGCTATCTAAAGCTAAAAACTGCAGCAGCAGATGTTTTGCGTGCCATAACAACCAATTATATAAATGCAAATTTTGTGGAAAGTTATTTGAGGATTTTCTCAGATTTAATTACCACATGCTTATTTATCATCCCACATATCCATCGTAAGTTGTATGTTTTGATCCTTTTCTAGAAAAACAATACAACATGTGATCTTTCATGTGTAGTTATTTATGCTTACAACAGCCAATTTTTGTATTGGGTTTACTGAGTTGTATATAAACCAATGTCGGCAATATGTCATTTCAATTATTAGCAACAATAAAAGCAACCTAAATATTGCCTTACTCTATAGCAAATTTATTTGCAAACAGTGATAATCTTAAACTCTTTTCTATTATCAACCTTTTTATCCGCTTTCCATGTAACAAACAGTTTGAAGCGTTAGAACCTCCCAATAGGCATTTTAACTTTAACCATCAGTGTGGTTGACATACAATCTACTGATGCGCTAACAATATTACTTATAGCATAATTATTTGAGTTGCTATTTTGATTAACTCTACCAATGTTGTTTTAATAATATATGTTGTTGATAGCACTATAATGATAATTACGTAAAATTCAAAAATTTCTACAATCATTATTGATCAATAAGCTGGCAATTCTGTTAAACAATTTTCTATAAAGTAGTGTCAGAGTGGAATCTTATAATCTTATTCACTTTTTTACAATACCATCTGGCTCTTTAAGAATAAAAGCCCCTAATCCAAATTATGCAAAACCCAATGTTTGCTTGACCGACATGTAAAAATTTTTACTAAGTTTTATACAATAAAGCGGTAAATATGCACACCTTTCAATTAATAACTATAAAAGTTAAATACTAGTTAAGCGTTACAATTCTGGATGCTATTGTAGTTGTTATAATTTAGACAGCTTATATTATGGCTCATGTAATTAAACATTACCAGCAAACAATGCCTTTACAATTAAAAAATGTAAATATAGAGCATACAATAATATAATAAAGCATTTTTATAGAATTCCTTGATTGTATATAGTTATGCAGTAAACAATGCCTTATTTATTTGCAAGTATTTACTATTCTCTCCGCAATTGTCACAATAATAGTACTATTAATCAGACAAATTATTTATGTATTATGTAATACACATATTACATTTTCTGATACGACAATACTACATCTTTATCGAGTTGAACTTTTTAGAAAAATGGAATATGCAATGTATTTTTCAATAAAGTGCCCTTGATTAGGCATTTTAAAAACACATAAATAAAGCATAAGAACAATCCAATAATCCGCAATAATAGGGTAATTTATTATTGATTGGCATATTTTGTATTCTATTAAACAATAAAACAACTACACTTTTGCTTAAATAACATGGAGTCTTTTACAGTCAAAATCAGCGGCGGCCACAAAAATTGCGTGTGTCATAACAAAGAACCCCACATTTGCAAAGACTGTGGACAATCTTTTAAATTTATTTCCGACTACAATAACCACATATTTCTTTTTCACGGCGAGCTTCCACCGTAAACTGAATTGTTTGTTTATTATATAAAAAGAAATAATACAGCACATATTGTTCCAAGCGCAGTCATTTATATACGCCACAGTCACTTTTGAATTGAGCCTACCGAGCTATATATAAACCAATGTCGGCAATGCGTAGTCTCATTTTATAGCAATTTTTAAGAAATTTTAATCTTTCTTTTCCATTTAGTCTTTCATTACCAACAAAAATAAAGTGTGCCTGGATACTACTCAAATCTATTGCAATGGTTTCTTCTACACGTAATAATAATGTTAAACTATTTAATTCCATTGAAACATACTCCTGTCCTCAGTGCGATAAATCCTTTAATAATCTTTTAAACCTAATGGCTCATTTCGCAATTGACCATCAAAATGATTGACATCCAACCTACAGGTGCGTAAGCAGTACTTTTTTTACAACTTGATTATTTACGTGGTTATTTAGATTGAATATACGAATGCCGTTTTAATAGTGCATATCGTTGATAGCAGTGTAAACTCTTTGCTGTTGGATTCTTTATAATAAGGATAATAATACAATTCTTTGACCATTTTGTTCTTTTCAGTACACACAGGTAGCTTTTTTATTACCACAACGGCCTTTGGTTACAGAAAGACTAGTTTTTATTAAAAGAAAACATATTATAATAGCTTTACATCTTTATTGTTATTTTCTTTATAAAATTTATTATCTGCATTCCTGTTAATGAGTGCAATGCTGCCTCTTTAATTTTTTTTTTACCATTCTGGCGTCTTCATATACTTTTTGTCTTGCAACTACAACTTTGGCCATTTTTTACAATTCTATTATAAAATATTGTCTTATTCTTATACTTGATATGGATTTTGACAAGCTCCCCGATTTGGTGATTATTAATGTGTTAAGGTTCTTATGTTATGATCAGCATTTCCACAGCAGCGATGCTCAATTGAAAATACGTGGATGGAAAGACAATCTTATCTGTTTGTCCGTATCTCGCAGGTGGAGAAAACTGGCGTTTCCACTAGTACACAATCGGGGATTTATTGCTTGTCATTCTCAAAGGCCAGACCAGGGTCACGCAAGCTCCGTTATCGTGCATTCCA
Source organism: Coemansia sp. RSA 1200 (assembly GCA_027578915.1). Lineage (NCBI taxonomy): Eukaryota > Fungi > Kickxellomycota > Kickxellomycetes > Kickxellales > Kickxellaceae > Coemansia > Coemansia sp. RSA 1200. Next base: position 195,200 of record JANBTT010000008.1, read on the forward strand.
GTCTGGATATTATTCCAATTCCCTTAGATACACATGAAGCTTACCGACCAAAACATTTATGGCTTTGTCTTGATTGTAAGGTAAATTCAATTAAAAGTATTCAAGCATTTCTCGGTTACATTCAAAAAAGATTGGTATTGCTAAACAGCGTGGTTACTTTGGAGATGCTAGCAGATATACAAAGCGACTACACTTGGGTACAGAGGTGGTTCGGGTCAGAATCACAACAAGTCGCGATGGTGTAGTTGGTTATCACGTACGCCTCACACTTGGGTACAACATGCAGGGTCAGCAAAGGATATTGCACTAGCTACATTGTTGGGAAACGAGCTTCCACGGCTGGTTCCTACAATTACCCAACTTTTATGGTCAACCATGGAAAATGACGACGTTGCATTGGCGTTTGCTCGGACAATAACCAAGCAATGTGTTTCCAGTATAACTAAAATTACAAGTGATCCGATCGCGCTTGTTGATATTGAACAATTCCCCAAGAGCCTAACACATTTGGACATCCGTTGCACTTCAGATGAGTATAGCATTATTCCCCATGTCGAGGCATCGCAATTAACAGTGTTGCGGGCAGTAGGGATTGAAAAGGAATTTAAATGGGATTCGTTTTTACATAACAAAAACTCGACGATGTTGGATTTCTCAAACCTAAGGAGTTTACATCTGGGCGTTCCGTTTGTAACTGAGCAAGAAACATACCACAATGATCCCGATACAGTCTGGTATGGTCCGGCGGATGTATTCACCTATAAGGTATTGGCCCCAAAACTTGTTCGGTTTTTTACACAGCTGTGCCCATTCACGCTTTCGTTTCTGTCTACAATAGCAGATGTAAAGGTTTTGCACAAGCTCTACATACAAACCATGGTGGACGTTGCTTTTGAGATTACCAATATAAAACTGGACAATGCAGTCAAACGAATGTTTGCACTATACGCAAAAGATGCTACTAAGGATATGGTACATATGGATTGGATTAATTTTGCTAATGATATATTTGCTATACCCGAATTTGCAGAACACACAAAAATTATTATTGAGAGCATTGGCAATTCTTTTGATATTGGCAGACTCAATTGGCCAAATCTAGTCTGCATAGAGATTCATGCCAATGTTGATATCAACTTTATGTTAACGCTAATTGGGCGTTTGTCAAGCCTAACAGAGCTAAGATTACTAAATATAAAGTTGAGTATTACGAACAAGGGTAATTTAACAATTCCTGAAATATACAAAAAATCTGACAACGAGCCGCGCCAGTTAATTACAAATATTAAGACAGTACTGATAAAGGCAGACACGCTTGTATTACCAGCTACCTTACAAGCGGATATATCTGGATATTTATTTGACAGACTACCAGGTCTAAAACACATTTATTTCTAGTAGAAATTGTAAAACTCAAATAAACGTATTGCTAATGCAAGTCAAGTTAATTAATTCTATAAGAAAACGATATATGGCTGAGAAATGGTTACTACCAAACTACCTTCTAACAAACAAATGTTATTTTTTGAAAACACTTGTTAAGTAAAGTATATATCCAACAGTTTATTGATAGGTAACTAGTAACAATTTCTGATGTCTGTTGTAGTTGGCAAAGATGGTTATGTTTTGGTATCCAAAACAACTTTCATTTTATCATCTGAAAGATTCAAAAAATCATTCATGCCATTTTTTGAAAGAATTACCATTATACTTTTGCGTGGAGTGAGTTTAGAACAATTGGATGCAGGATATTCTTGGAATATTAACGACTTACCCACCATGGATGCATTGCCGGATTCAACTATTCTTTTTTTTGCGTCAGTATGATCCCACCTTTCCGGAACATCAATGTAGAATGCACTATGATTTCCAGAGGTATTGTAAACAACTCCTTTAACCCGCATTGGCAATTTAAATTGAAGATAGATAATATAGTTCTTATTTGTTGCAAAATAAAGTTGATTTGCTAATGGAGGAGTAGGCTGAAGAAATAAAGTGGAGTGAATAAAAACCTGGTTACTTCGTCTTTCTGATATTGTAAGGTTGGGAGTGATGGAATATAAAAACAAATAGAAATATACCACATTATGCCTTATTTCTTTGTTAGTATATATCCCGTCTATTACTAGCTTGATAGTATATTCTAATGTAGAATAATGAAGGATGGTGTCTGTATGACCGTGTCATATTATTTATGTTAACAATTCTAGCTTCACAGTCAACAAGCAAATTGCACATAGTAGCAAATTAAAACCAAAATTCACCATCCCAAACAATTAAAACATATTCATACATTTGCATACAACGATGATGGGAGGATGGGGGGCAGCGGAAAGGTGGTTCTGAATTTGCCAACATCCTATGATTTGTATTTCTGAAATTGAGATGCTAAAAGTCCAAAGTTCCAAGGTGTATGTAATATGCTTTTAATTTGTGTGTCTGTCAGTATACTTTCCAATGGTTGATTAAGTTGGCAAAAAACCCAATGCAATGCAGAACAGATGAGTAAAGAAATCCTGTGTTAAAAGGAAATATTTGGAATCATGTTTTCTATATTGCGGATTCTACGCATATCAGACTGTGGTTCTATTAATTAAATAAATGTAATTCTGTTGCTCTGCACTAACAATAATACTACACTCAGATTATTCATATATTTGTCAATGGAACCACCTCCAGGCGTTGACTGGAATATTGCAATGGCAAAAACGAAAGCCATTGCCATCACAACCTAATTATATTAATCGCGTGATCGGATAGCGTTAATTGATTAAATGCATTATTATCAACCAGATCAATAAAAAGAAAAAGAAATCTGTGTGACGGCGTTTGATTACTGTGATCTGTGGTGGCCGTCGTTTCTTCCATCTTTTAAAGCTTCAAAGTGTTATTACAATCTCTTTATTGCTTTCCTTGTTTCATAGCACAATATATTTTTATTTCCCACCCCCTTTGAAAGAAATCAAAAAAAGTTTGCAATGTTTGCGAGTAGACTGGCGGGCTGTAGCGGAACCAGCAATGCAGCAGCAGCAGGCGCACCACGTCTTATCGCACTGGCAGCAGCTCGATCGGTGGCACAGCGTCGTCTTGGAACAAGAGCGATTAGCAATGCACGGGCGACGGGAATCACGGCGGCGAACCGGAGTTGCAAGGGTAAGTGGGGAATTTGAAGGAAAGGAAGTTGCCTTGCTGTATTTTATTTTCATATTTGCGATTTTTGTTCAAAACACAATATGGTTAACAGAGAGGCAGACAGACTAATTGACTGAAGTGCATTCAGAACAAAAAAAACCTCTTTCTCACGGTATATTGAAAAAAGGTAGCCAGATCCGCTGGATTTTGCGTCAACCGCAGACACACGTTCCACACCAGCAGCACGGCCAGGGCATCGGGGGAGGACTACTACGATGTGCTTGGCGTGAAGCGCGATGCATCGCAGTCGGACATAAAGAAGGCGTACTACCAGTTGGCCAAAAAGTACCATCCGGACGCGAACAAGGCGGCGGATGCCAAGGAGCGGTTCATAAAGATCCAGGAGGCGTACGACACGCTGTCTGACGAGACCAAGCGGCAGACATACGACCAGTTCGGGACAGCCGACCCAACGGGCGGAATGGGCGGTGGTGGCGGAGGGTTCTCAGGATTCGGGAACATGGAGGACATTCTGTCGCAGATGTTTGGCGCCGGCGCCGGCGGAGGAGGGTTTGCAGGGATGGGCGGCCGAGCACGAGGACCGGGGCGGGGCCGAGGATTCACATCCGTTGGCGAAGACATCGAGGCTTCGGTAACCGTGACATTCATGGATGCCGTTCGCGGAACGCGCGCAAACGTGGTGGTGACGCCGATCGTCAAGTGCGAGCCGTGTGGCGGTTCAGGCGCAAAGAAGGGAGCGCGGCGGCAGACGTGTAAGACTTGCGGAGGCTCGGGCCAGGCGACGTTTGCGATGGGCGGATTCCACGTACAGCAGCCGTGTCCGGCATGCGGAGCCGAGGGATCTACCATCAGTCGCAAGGACCAGTGTCCCTCGTGCGACGGGAAGGGCCGTGTGCGTGAGAGGAAATCGGTTCCCGTGGACATTCCGCCCGGCTGCGACAACGGCACGCGTATCCGTGTGCAGGGTCTGGGTGATGCTCCCATCGATGGCGACGGCCCTGCCGGCGACCTGCATATCAGGGTGCGCGTGACGCCAAGCAAGGACTTCCGTCGCAAGGGCGCCGACGTCTACCACGACGTCGCAATGCCATTCACCACCGCCATTCTCGGCGGATCCGTGCGCGTCCCAACCGTCGACGGCGATGTCGAGGTCAAGATCCGTCCCGGCACGCAGCCTGGCGACGAGCTGCGGCTGCGCGGCAAGGGCATCCCCAGACTCAACTCCGGCGCCAGGGGCGACCAGTATCTCACGCTCCAGGTCAAGCTGCCCACGTCGCTCTCCGACTCCCAGCGCAAGCTAATTGAGCAGTTCGAGGCCGACGTTCTTGGCCGGCCCGCACGATCCGAGTCTGCCGAGAAGGGCTCTGACAAGGGCTCTGACAAGGACGAGAACGGCACCTCCAAGGGCTTCTTTGGTCGGCTGAAGGACGATATCGACAAGCTCAAAAAGAAGAGCGACAAGTAGATAGCAGCTTTTTATATTCCTTCTTTCTCCATCTCCTTATTTTTTCCACTCACCGGGCCACACCACTTTGAAAAATAATAAAACTCATACATCGCCTGCTATTGTAATTTTATTGCACTGCAAAAAGAGACAAGGAACCAGTAGCAGAACACTCCTTTTGGCTCACTACTGGTCGTAGATCGTCCACACAAAGTCCTTGGCGCTGTCGTAGTTCTCCTGGAGCAGACGGTACAGATACGACGGCAAATGGCTTCCGGTGTTGTCGACGAGGATATCGACGAGCTCGGGCGGCACGTAGTCGAAGCTTGGATTAGCAACCTCGACAGCATCGACAAGTCCGCCGTCCCTGTACGGCAGCACGGCATCGGGCGAGGTCAGAGTGTTGAAGCGGTCGTCATCGAACGGGAACGACGGCGAGTGCTTGTACTGGCCAGCACACACCACAACCTGCGTGGAATGGTGGCGCGCCGCAGCCGCAATCATGTGCGTGCCGCTGGGCGCAATCAGTCCGCCGTTGGCCATCACCACACGCGTGCCCAGAATCACCTTGTTGACGCGCGACATGATGGCAAACACCGCCGAGTCCGGGATCACAACAACTTCGATGTTCGCGCACCGCAGCGCCCTCGCCTGCTCGTGGCCATCGTACCGCGGCGCACTCTCCGTCACGATCACGTGGAACTTGCGTTTCCGTGCCGCCGCGCGCAGAAACATCTCCACCGTACGCGACCGCCCGCACGTAAGCACCACTTCGTTCGAGTGGATGTAGTCTAGCGCCTTCTCGGCAATATCGTCCTCGGTTCCCTCCAGCTCGTCAATGTACTCGTTGATCTCCTGGATGATCGATGATTTGAGTCGGAACATGTCCATCGTCCTCTTGCTCATCGTGGCCGCCACCTGCTCCCCGAGACTCTGCGCCAGCATCCCGCTCTGTCCAACCCCCATCGTCATCGGCGTCTCGCTTCCTTTGGCCGGCGGTGTGCTGATCCCGTCAGAGCCCTGCGACGCCTTCCTCCCGGCTCCCGCCGGCACTGGCTCTGAAACCACCTCCACCGACGCCGCCTCCTCGTTGACAATATGCACTATTCTGCACACGATGTTCACCACAAGCAGTTCGCGCGGCTGGGCCGCCAAAAGTCGCTTGCCAACCGCCTTCAGTACCGCCACCAGCCCGCGGATATCGTCCCACCGACTGTTCGCAACCACCTGCCGCATCAGTTCTGCCGTTCCCTTGGCTATGTCCTTTGACTCCCTAATCTGTCCGCGTCGTAGCTGCACCAGGAAGCTCTGCATTGCCAGCGCTACGTCCCGCGGAAACGACGCCAGCGACGACGCTGGGTCCTCATGCATCGACATTGACACCGAGGACGACGGTGTTGGCGATGAGGTGGAGGATGTGGGAGAGAATGCGCCTATATCCATTTCACCCTTTTTCTGATTATATGATTGATTCAAACGAGTGCAAGTAATGAAAAAAAAAAAAAAAAGAAAGAAAAAAGGAAAGTGGAACAGAACAGTGGATTGATAAATGAATTTTAAAATGTATGCTGCTAAATTTTTTAAAAGGAGGGGAAACGCACAGAGGGAAGCTAAGGGCTACGCCGAAAAGTCAACAGCAGAGGACAGCGCCGAGGACAGCAGCCGCGCCGCATCGGACCAGGAAACAAGGTCGCGCTCAAAGCCAGCGACATCGGTTTGGAAGCCAACGGTAGCTTGCATCGGAATACCGCGGTCCACGAGAGCCTTGTGCTCAAACTGCATGGCCGCGTGGATACGCACCACTGATTGCATGAACTCCTTGACCATCGACTTGAGCTTGGTGCCGCCGACATCCATCCCAAACCCCAGCTGCTCGCCCCCGCCCGGCCCCGTCATTATCCGGATCACCTTGGACGCTGTGTCAAGAAGTGCGCAGAGCTGCCGCTCGATCTCCTCCAGCCGATCAAGCGGCGTTTCCTCCGCTCCCGTGTCTGTTGCCTGCGGCCTCGACAGCTCTATCTTTAGCAGCTGGCTAGGAGCCGTGTTTGCGTCGCGGTGTTTGGCCACATGCACCGTTGATGTTACTCTGTGCGCCTCGCGCTCCGGTACCACCGGTGTGGCTGCCGCGTTGGAAGAAGCACCGAGCGACGGACCGGTAGAGGTAGATGCCATTCCGCCTGCTCCAGCAATACCAGGGGGTCCTTGCAACTGCGACTGCAGGTCTCCTCCCGGATGACCCAGTTGCTGGAGCACCGTATTCTGGTGGGGCTGATGTAGAGGTATCTGCTGCTGCAGTTGTTGCTGTTGCTGTTGATGTAACCCCTGCGCAATGGGCCCAATGTTTGCGTTGCCCTGAGCCGTCAAATCAAATAATCCACCTGCGCCCGGAGCCCCCAGCATTGTCTGTGGGATTACACCTGGAATACCAGCTCCACCACCGCCACCAGCGGCTGGCATATCCACACCCAATGTCGCAGTACCAATGCCACCCATGGCCTGGTGGAGGTGGTGGAGGTTGGGATTTCCGGGACTCGGTGCCGAAGGCAAGAACTGTCCACCGCCATTACCAGAAACAGGGGCACCAGCAGATTGCGCCGACTGCATCAGAGTAAGCTGCGCCAGAGGGATATCGCCCATATCGTCAGACGATTGGGAGCTGGTACGCGATTTCTGTCCCCTGGATCCGGAGGCGGTAGTTGCGGCATTGGCGCTTTGGTTCTGGGCCTCCTGGACAACGGATAAGATTGCAGAAGGCCCATGCATACTAGTGGTGGTGGCACCGCTGTCTGTCGATGAAGCAAGTAGTAGTTCAGAAGCACCACCGCCAATTCCAATGCCACCGACGGTAGTGGCGGAAGCAATGGCGCCAGCAGCACCAGTAGTAGTAGTGTTGGACGAGGCATTCAAGACGGATGGTGTAGCCGAGGTAGCCACAAGGTTTGACTGAATACCACTACCATCACCGCTGCTGCCGCTAGTTGCAGCGGGGATCTGAGATCCACCAAGTAACCGAGCCATCATCTGTGCAGCATCATCAGCCGAATTCGCCAGCCTGCCACCACTTCCACCCGACCCATCTACTGTTCCGCCATGGCCACCAACACCCGCAATGGCCAACGACGCATCGTCCAGGTTCATTAACTGGATAGACGATAGATCCATACCAGCTGCCGACATTCCGTCACCAATCCCGTTACCCAGATCAAATGAATTAAGGTCCACACCAAATCCGCTTAAATCGTTAGCCGAGAACTGTCCAAACCCCGATCCTCCAGCATTGTTATTACTATTCCCAAGACTATTGCCAAGCTCGCCAAGCCCGTCCATCACCCCTCCACCACCTCCGCCACTGGTTGCTCCTGCATCGTTTGTGAAGGAACCAAACAAGTTCATCGTCTCGGTATCAACTAGTCCATCCCCTCCGCTGCTGCCTCCGCCTCCCACGCCAAGGCTCGTGAACGACGCTAGTGTGGCATTGCCTTTGCCATTGCCACCTGTCTTTGCCGCGTCTCCCGCCTGTTTGTTGCTCCCATCGCCGCTGCCGCCAGCGCCGTCGTTGTTTGTGCTGTTGTTGCTCATGAAGCGGTCTGTACAAGGAGTGGAATGTTATTAGTGAGTATTCTGAATGATTGATGGAGAGGAGAGAAAACAGGCGCTGAGAATAAAAGCAAACTGTGGAAGGGGTATTGTTGAACTCGGTTCTCTGTTGGATTTTTGGCGGCATTGCAGCCAAAATAGAGACTCGTATGCTTACAGGCCGCAATCACGTGGGGTCAACTGCTGCTGCTGCTTTTCTTCTGGATGTGAGCTGAAGATCTTGCTGCTCTATGCTCATCAGACAACAGGGCTATATGGCGAATAGTAGGATTGATGAAGTGGCAATTGGCAGTCTTGACTACGCTTCGCAGCATTCCTCCGCCGTTCTTCATGGTCCATGCCGCATCCCACCTTCTAAATACTAACATTTTTGGGAAACAAAATATTATAATATAAACTAAGAGTATTACAACAACAGCAACAACAACAACAAAAAATATCTCTTTCTCTTGCTACGACCGGAGAGCTGAGAGACGCGAATTCATCTCCTCCAGATCAATGTCAGACTCGTTCTCCTCAGCCTCGGAGACACGGGCGTTGTTCTCCGGCAGACGAGCAGCATTAGCGGGACCAATGGAGCCGAGCAGCCCCTCGGTGACCTCAGCAAGGACCTTGTCGACCTCGGCTTCGGCCTCTTCCTCAACATCCTCATCAGCATCAATAGAGTCAAGCATATCCTCGGTCATCTCGTCAATAACACCAGCCTTCATCATCTCCTTGGACATCTCCATAAGCGAGCGCTGGAGCATCGGGACGCTCATCAACTGGTTGACAGCCTTCATCACATGCGTGCTCTTCTGCAGCGTGCCCGCAACCTTGAGCATAGACAGCTGGCGTCTCAGCTCCATCGATATCGAGTTCAGCTGCGCTTTGCTTGTGGCTATACGGTCCCTCTGTTTCCGGCTTCGTACCACCTCCTTGGCCAGCGTCTTGCATGACTTTATATCTCCCTTCTTGGCTAACTGCTTGATTGTTTGTTCGACCTTCTTCTCCTCTACCAGTATTCCCCGCAACTGTCTGTCTAGGACGCGTTGCTGTGCTCGTATATCCGAACACCACTTGTTGACTATCTTGTCCGGAGACGGCTTGCTCTGGAACAGATTGAATACGTTGAACATTAATCTGGATGTGCTGCTTCTTGGGCAGCGGTGGTAATGAGAGAAGAGAAAAGTACAAAAGGAAAAGAAAAGAAAAGAAAAGAAACGGAATGAACGATAAAATAAGCGCTAATGTGGCAGAAATAGAATTAATTAAATAAAAAGCGCATTCGAAAAAAGGTACAAGGAAGAAAGTGGAAAAGGAGAAAGAGAAAAGGCTGTAAAGACAGGAGAGTGGGGAAAAGGGCCAACAACTACCATTTCCGCTAAATATTGCAAGTTGTCAAGCGTTTGAGCGTCATCGTCATCATTTTTATGAAGATACGCATGCTGTGCGATTGCTCTTCTACAAATCAATTTCTGATACGCTCTGGATCACAACATAGTAACTGTCTGGTAGCTGGTATTACAAGAAAAAGAGTAGTTGAGCGGCACAAGTGGATCAGCGCAAAACATATCAGCAAAGGAAAAACAAAAATTACAGTCCTGGCTTCCACTTTCTTCACCGCTACTCGTAGTGCACAGGGCAGGCGGGGGTGCGCTGCAGCCACTCGCTGATACAGGGCTGGTGGTACGTGCAGAGACAGTTGAGTCTGGCAACATGCTGACCAGGCTCAAAGTCTTCGAAGCAGATGGGACACTCCTGGCCAAGCAGCGGAGTGTCGCCAGTGAGTCTGTACGAAACGAACCTGACGCCCATGGGCGACCGCGCCGCACGGGGATTCGGGAGCGATTCGGCAGCGCCCAAACGCCGTTGGTTCTGCTGGCTCTGCTGGGCTGCAGCCAACGCGTGGTGCACAGCATCGAGGCCGCCGGAGCCCTGCGGCGGCGTGCGGTCAAAGAAGCTGAGGAACCCAACACTGCGCCTGTTCTGGGGCGCCACATCCCTGGCAACACTGCCAGCGGCAGCATGGTGCGACGGATCGTCACCACGACCCTGCACGGACCTACTGCGACGCGCATCCCCGGTCTGGCGCAACCGTCGTCGCGTGCCGCCCTGCATCTCAGCCGACGTGTCCTCAATGCAGTCGCGAATATGACGCTCCTGCGCTTCCTGCCACCCTTCGCCCGGAACACGCGCCATTGCCGCCCACACTGTGGCCCAGTCGCGCATGCACACGGGACAGACACATATGCTCGACGAGCTCTGCTGCCGCCGCCGCTGCAGAAGCGGCAACCCCGTTGATGCAGTCCCGGCGCCACGGGTAGTGTTCTGCTGCTGCGGGGAGTGGATCATCCCTGATGCGTCGGCATCGTCGGACAATGCGCTCGGGTCGCGGAATATGTTGTATGCATTCTCAATGGCCCCCGACGACTCCGAGTCAACGGCCACCAGCGCAATACTGTCGGCCGACGCCGGCGGCAGCCGATCAACAGCGCGCGCACACGCATCGCACGCACGGTGCTCGCGGAACCGCCAGCACAGCGCACGCGCGCCTCCCACGTACAGATTGTGCGCAAGCGGAAGATCGTCGTCCGACTGAGTTGCCGCCGCTGCCACTGGCGGTGGTGGCCGCTGCATATAGTATCCGCCCTGCGTAGGCGTGACGGGTGCCGCCAGCAGAATCCGTCGCTGCGAGCAAGTGTCGCAGAACACCAGTCCGCATCGTCGGCAATGGTGGCGCCGCACAAACAATGTGAACCGCCGGCTGCACTGGTGGCACACTGCCGTGGCATCGTCCGCCTCCCACGCCGACTCCGGCAGCTGCTGGCGCAGAAACAGAGCTGGACGGTCGTAGAATGTCTGGCTGTGCGTTTCGCTGTGCGTATCATCATCGTCGGCCTCTGCCGACAAGGACGACCCGAAGTCGTGCTCTCGCTCCTCGCTGCCCGCTCCGCCGTCTGCCTCAGATGTTGTTGTGGAATGCCGTTCTGCGGATATCCGGTCGTCTCGGCCATCGGCCGCAGCGGTCTCGCCAGCCTCGCGTGCCGCAATATTGTCACGCTCCGCCTCCATATGCACTTCCACCTCTTCTGCTTCAGCTCTGTCTGCCACTGTAGCCCTATCATTCCCTGCTCCCATGTCCGAATCTCTCGGCTCTGATGGCTCCACTTGCTCTCCTCGCCCAGGGTCTTGCTGCATGGCTTGTGTTAGCAGGTCAAAGTGCCACCCTGAGCGCCGTTTAGCGGATTAAGGGTCGGGAGAAATACAATCACTCCCTAGAGTAACAGATATTATACGTAATAAAAAAAAGCAATCGTGTGGCTTGGCGCTCCCTCTCTCCTGCTCTTTTCCCAATGCTACGAAGAGGACTCAGAAAGGACAGGTGTCTGTGGATGCTGAAATAAGTAAATGATATGTATAATATAGAATTAAGTAGGGGATAAATACATACAAGGAATTACAAAATAAGGCAAAGCTGACTACTTTTCTAGAATTAAAAGAAGGGAATGTTGAAATTGAGAAAGAAGGAAAAAAAAAGAGATAGCAAGTTGTGTCGGAAAGAGCCAAAAGAATGGGCAAGGGAAAAGAAAAAAAAAACAAAGTTAGAAAAAGTATTCTTCACTTTGCCACTTGGGTTTTTCATTCTGCACTCGTGACGCAAGCACCGGGAACCATGCGTGGATTCTGCTGCTGATGCTGTAGCTTTTTTCGCTTCCCTCCCTGGTCTGCTTAAAAATGCCTGTGAGTGATCCTTGCGAGCATTTCAACAAGATCACGGGAAGAATCATCATGTCATTACCTCTTTCTTTTCTCCTTTTCCGCTTTAACAAATATCCATTATCTTCTTCTTTTTCCCCTTTGATTCTCCAAAAAGACCTTTCTAACAATGCTGGCCAAAGGATCGGGCTTTCTAGGCTCTGGACTTAAAGGGACGCTCCTGTCCCCCTTCTCCTTCACTTGTCGCAGAGAGCCGCGTCTCCTCCACCACCGTTGCCTGAGCAAGTACGCAACAAACGTGCTTGGCGGGCCCTTGGGATCAGCCACACACCGCATGTACTTTGAGCAGCGCGGCAATGGAGCACCGCTCTCTCCCTGGCACGACATTTCGCTAGTGGCGTCATCAGACCCTAGTTCCAAGGAGTACCACATGGTGTGCGAGATTCCGCGCTGGACTAACGCAAAGCTGGAGATCGACACAAAGGGCGCATTCAATCCGATCAGACAGGACGTAAAGAACGGCAAACTGCGCTATGTGCCCAACGTGTTCCCGTACAAGGGGTATATCTGGAACTACGGCGCGTTTCCGCAGACATTCGAGGACCCGGATCACGTTGACGCTGACACCGGCTGCGTGGGCGACAGCGATCCGGTTGACGTCATTGAAATCGGACAGGCGGTCAGTGCGCAGGGGTCCGTCCACCGCGTCAAGGTGCTAGGCGTATTGGCCCTGATTGACGATGGCGAGACTGACTGGAAGGTTGTTGCTTTGCGTTCGGACGATCCGTTGGCTAGCAAGGTGCATTCTGTGGGCGACTTGGACTCACGTATGCCGGGGATCCTGCAGGCTACTGTTGACTGGTTCACAAAGTACAAGGTCCCCGATGGTAAGCCCCCGAATAGGTGGGCCTTTGACGGCAGTGCAAGAGGCGAGGAGTACGCGCACTCTGTTATTGCTGCCACCCACGATGCGTGGAAGAAGCTTGTTGCCACAGAGAAGCACACCAAGTTCTCGCTGTAAGTAATTCAATGAGCTAATCGATTAAATCGTATTTGATGATCTTGTTCTTTTTGTCGTTGTCGTTTGTCCATCGTTGCCTCGCTGCCGCATTTCATTGGTTTGTTTGTTTGCCGAAAAACAAGACAAAAAAGACAAGCAGGAACTAAAGCGGACAACGGGACAATCAACCCAACCAAATACATCCGGGTATTGTGTTTTGCTTTTTATCTGCTACTGGCTGTCTTCACACCGACCGTTAGCGGTGATAGCGATCAGTTGCTATCGATCGCTAAATGAGTCAATGTCCGCGCTAACTGATTTCCTCTCCAAATGTTTGCTTTCTTTTCGTGTAGTGTCAACACCACAGTTGAGTCAAGCCCGCATTACCTGACACCAAGTGACGCCAGCAACGCATTCAAGGCCATGACCGACATCACGCCAGGCCAAATGTACACAGGCCATCGTCTGCCCCAGTCATCGCCTAATGACGCCTACGATAGTGGGCCAGACCAGAGGTGGCATTACGTGCGCACCGACCACGCCTAAGGCGCCCAAGGGAGATCCGCTAGCTCATGGTGCAGCTCTTTTTCTTGTTTACTAAATCAGATCTCACACACATTAATACAACACAACGAACAATGCCCACACCATCCAGGATTAGGGGGAGAGAATGGTTGCGGCGCATTGTGATGGCCGCATTTATTCCATCAGCACAGTCCAGATCACCCAAATCATACCAAACCAAACCAAAACCAAGTCAAGCAAAACTTGGAAAAAAGGGGAGAGTAGCAAAAGACCAGGCCGCAGAAAAGGAGGAGGAGGGGGAATGGTGATGGAATCCAAGAGAAAGAGAACCTTCTCCAAAAAAGGACCCAGCCATACTTCCACAACGAAGGGGAAAGGGGAGGCAACGATAAACGCGCTAAAGCATTCATTCATTCTCCAACGAGAGAGATAAAATGACATAAAAAGAAATCGGAAGACCACCGCCATCGCCATCTTTCTTTCTTTCTTCTTTTCATTCCTTATCTCGTATTGTTGGATAGTAAAATAGTAGGACGCACCTTTTTATTTTCCATCCTTCTTCATTCTCGACGCTCACAAGTATATATAACCAAATAACCACAACAGCCTTGCCTTGTTTGTTTGTTTTCACTAGTAAGTAAATAAATAAAAAATGGCTATCACCCGCATCCACGCACGCCAGATCTTTGACTCCCGCGGCAACCCAACGATCGAGGTGGACCTGACCACCGAGAAGGGACTGTTCCGCGCTGCGGTTCCGTCGGGCGCGTCGACGGGCGTGTACGAGGCTCTGGAGCTCCGCGACGGCGGCGACAAGTACATGGGCAAGGGCGTGCAGAAGGCCATCGACAACGTCAACAACGAGATTGCGCCAGCTCTCATTGCGGCCAACATTGCCGTTGACGACCAGACAGCCATCGACGAGTTCATGCTCAAGCTGGACGGCACTCCAAACAAGTCCAAGCTCGGAGCCAACGCAATCCTGGGCGTGTCGCTTGCGGCAGCCAAGGCAGGCGCCGCGCAGAAGGGCGTGCCGCTGTACCAGCACTTCCGCGACATCTCGGGCCGCAAGAACGAGAAGTTTGTGCTGCCAGTGCCGTCGTTCAACGTCATCAACGGTGGATCGCACGCAGGCAACAAGCTGGCGATGCAGGAGTTCATGATTCTGCCGACTGGCGCATCGTCGTTCTCGGAGGCCATGCGCATGGGGTCTGAGGTGTACCACCAGCTCAAGAAGGTCATCAACAAAAAGTACGGCCAGGATGCCACCAACGTCGGCGACGAGGGAGGTTTTGCACCCAACATCCAGTCGAGCGAGGAAGGCCTGAAGCTGCTCAACGAAGCCATCGAGAAGGCCGGATACACGGGCAAGATCAAGATCGGCATGGATGCCGCCGCGTCCGAGTTCTACAAGGACGGCAAGTACGATCTGGACTTTAAGAACCCGGACTCGGACCCGTCCAAGTATCTGTCGACCAAGGAGCTTGCGGACCTGTACACCTCGTACGCTGAAGAGTTCCCCGTGGTCACCGTCGAGGATCCGTTTGACCAGGACGACTGGGATGCGTACGTGCACCTGCAGTCGACGCTTGGCCAGAAGATCCAGGTTGTCGGCGACGATCTGCTTGTCACCAACCCCACGCGCATCCAGACCGGCATTGACAAGAAGTCGTGCAATGCGCTGCTGCTCAAGGTCAACCAGATCGGCACCGTGACCGAGTCCATCAAGGCCGCAAACATGTCGTTTGACGCTGGTTGGGGCGTCATGGTTTCGCACCGCTCTGGCGAGACCGAGGACTCCACCATCGCCGACCTCGTTGTCGGTCTCGGCACCGGCCAGATCAAGACCGGCGCGCCCTGCCGCTCCGAGCGTCTGGCCAAGTACAACCAGATCCTGCGCATCGAGGAGGAGCTGGGCGACAAGGCCATCTACGCCGGCGAGAACTTCCGCAAACCCTTCTAGGCTTCTTTTCTCTTTATTTGTTTTTGCTGTTTTATTTCCAAGCACGCATGTGTTCCTTTTATTAGTTATTCGCACAATCCAGCAAACAACACCTAGCTAAAGTCAAACTTAACAAAGGTTAATTGATTATTTTCTTATCCCGTCCCTGCGTGGCCGGCGGCCGCACCAGCCAGCGACGGGCCCTTCATCGACTCTGCCATTGCAAACTGGCGCTTAAGCCTCACGACAAAGTGGTGGAGGCAGAACATGCCGAACACGGCGCCGCCAATAGTCCACTGGATCTGGGTTCTGGTGTTCATCTGGCGGGGCTGGAAGGTCTTGATGAGCTGGCACACGACAAACACCAAGGCAGCCTCCAGCAGATGGACAACAACCACTAGCACCAGAACAAAGTACCAGGTTCCTTGGCTGGCCAGCGATCTGAAGATGGCCAACAGCGGGTGGACATCCTCCGCCAACGCCAGGTGGATAAGCAGCGCGAGACCTATTCCCACACCGCTCATCACGTGGACGCTGGGCGGGACAAAGGCAAAGTCCACAAGCGTGCGCTTGTTAAACGAGACCAGATCGGCGGTGATCCTGGGCGTCTCGGCGAGTCCCAGCGCCTTGGTGGCCTCGGTGGCAAGGTCGCTGATTTCCTGGAGCACCGACCCGGCGCCCGACGACTGCCGAACGGTAAACTGCATCTCCTCTTGTTGCTCCTCTTTTTCCTTCTGGCCTGTTGTCCATGCCACAGTCACCCCGTTCGCATCCACATCAACCACCCGTATGTCGGTCGCTGCTGGGCTGTTCCCGAAATGCTCCACTATTCTGGCCACGTCGGGGGCGTACACTGTGTTTAGCCACCCCTTTATCCGCTGCTGGTCGCTGCTGTTCAGCGCGGGCCTTTGCTGGTGAGGTTGTTGCTTCTGTTGTTGCTGTGCTTGTCTTTGCCGTTGTCTGGCTTGTGGAAAGGACATTGCAGGTGCTATTTCAGAAAAAAGGTATATGGAATTGGAAGAAAGAAAAAAAAAAGAGGATTGGATTGGAATGATACACGATATATAATATTAGGAAGAGTAAGAGTAATTCTGGAATTTACTGATATGAAAAATATATGAATAAGGCTAGGGAGAGAGAAAGGGAGAGGAGGACAAGTATAAAAATCAAAAGTTACACTATAACCCCGTCAGTGGATATTATTTCTACTGCGTTTTTCCCACTCTTTTACTATGGCCAGTAAATGAACCTTACATAAGATTAAAGACCACGAGCTTTAATATTGTAGCTACTTTTTTCTGCCGACGGCCGATTGGGAATCGTCCTCCTTGTCCGAAGGAGGCGGCATATCGATGACCGTGGCCGGAGAAGAAGAAGAAGGATGATTGTGCTGCCCGGGGATATTGCTGTCAGGATTCGGCGTATTGGCACTTGTTTCTGCGGCCAGCTGGGACCGGTCGCCGTCGTGCTGATCCTCCAGACCAAGCGAGTGGCCGTATTCACCATGGGTCGGTGGCATCTGGGTCTGCGACACAGTGTGGTGGTAGCAATGGTTTGGCTTCTTGCTGGATGATATGAAATTGTAAAGCGACGGCTGCGAGCTGCTGCTGCCTCCGTGCAGTGATGAGGGTGTGGGGATGTGGTCGTACACGTGTTTGAATCTGGATTTGAGCCGTCGTCGTATGCCCTTTCTGCTCGGCAGGCGGGACGATGGCTTTGACCCAAGCACACCGTGCTGGCGGTGCTCGCCACTGCCAGACGACTGCACTCTTGACCCGTTGCCACCGTTTCTGTGCTCCGCACCCGCCTCGGCTTGCTGGCTACCAGTACCGTCGCCGTTGTTCTGGTAGTCCTCGTCATTGCGCGTGTTGAGTCTGTCGAGCACATAGCACAGCAGCTTGTACTCGAGCACGGACAGCTGCCTGTTATGCGGCCACGAGCGCACGTACTTCTTGGTGGTCGGCTGCGTTTGCAGGTAGTCGACGGTCTCGTCGACCGTGGCGAGCTCGTTGTACTCGATCAGGCGCCCAAGCATCCGCTCGCACAGGGTCGTGAAGGCATCGTTGTATAGCTTTGAGTACATCGCACTGATTGCCAGGTTCTTATTGACATTCTCGTCCGCGTGGATATCGTCGATGGCCGCGCCGGGGATCCCCAGCTCATCCTCAAACCTTTTCCCGAAATCAACCATCCGTCCGTATTCCTGCGGCCCCATCTTCATGCCCTCTGGGTCGCCGCCAGTGTCGCTGTGGTCCTTGTGGCTGTGGAAGTAGTAGGATCCGAAGCTCAATGGGCTCTGCGGCTTGTGGATTGGGCTCGCCTGGTCCTCGTAATGCACCTGTGTCGCAACGGGTGTTGCTCTGCTCTTCTCAGAGCCGTTCCCATTGTTATTGCCGCTGATCAGCGGCTGGGGACTAGTGTTGGCGGCGCCGTGGTTTTGCTGGGCGTAGCACCACACTCTTTCGAGATCGGATCGCTTGCGCCTGTACTCGTGCTCGAGCTTTCGCTGCTCGTGGATCTTCTGCGCCTTGCGGAAGGCCTCCCACTCGGTGGCAAAGTTGTTGGAGATGATGGAGGTGGGGAACACGATGGTGAACACGCCCATCAGCATCGTTAGACAGGCAATCACCTGGCCCCACGGAGACGTCGGCGTGTAATCGCCGTACCCGACGGTTGTGATGGTGACGATTCCCCAGTACAGACAGAAGAAGACGTTCTGGAACGGACTGACCTCGGCAACCCCGTGCGATCTGCGCATCCACTGCACGTTTGCCTGGTCCAGGAAATCGTTCTCAGCAAAGAAGAGCAAGAAGCACGCGGTTAGGAGGAGTGCCACGACGACCATCATCACCACCACGATCTGCCCAACGCTTTTCTTCAGCGTCCGCACCGTCACGTACAGCTCGATCGAGTACTCCGTGAGTCGCAGCAGCCGTAACACACGGAGCACCTGCAGCGCGCGCAGCCATTTGACCCGCCCGAACGAGTGTGCCGAGTCCCCCGTGTAGTACACGAACCCCGGGATGATCCCCAGCAGATCGACAATCGTCATCGGCTCCAGCAGGTACCGGAACCGGCGTCGGAACGAGTAGAACCGCAGCAGCCATTCCAGTGCAAAGTACGCTGCTGTCGACAGGTTCACCGTGTCTGCTATTGTGCGCCAGTGCGCTCGGATCCGGTACTGCGGAAATGTGTCGATCATAAACACGATGAGAAACAGCAGAACCACGCATGTCGAGAACGCCATGTACGCGCGTGCGCGCATTGACGATGGCTCGTAGAAGGTTATGTGCAGAAACCGACGCAATGGTCTCCAGTTGGCTGTTTCCTGCGCCCGTCGCCGGTAGAGAATTCTCCGGATCTACACTTCACACGCACAAACACAAGGAAAGGAGGGGAAAGCCATTCCGGAAGAAACTGGCGCATGCAGAAGCAATGAGCAAAAACATGCAATGCTGGGTGATATAAGATGCGGTTGCCTCCTGCCTCTTCTTTCCACTTACCCTGTGGGATGCCTGGATGACCCGGGGATCTTCCGAGAAGAGATCCTCAACCTGTAGGCTAGAGCTGGAACGCGACGGCGCTTTGGTCGAAAGGTCTCCCGCCATTGCATAGCCGCCAATAGGGTTGCTGTAATCGCCATTGCTGTTGCTGTAGCTTATGTTATTGATATTGCTTTTGCTGTTGTCCATTATACCGTGGCTTCCGCCTGAACTGTCTTCTTCGCGTATCGAAGGTCGATCGGAAAGCATGCTTGGAACAGGCTCAAGACAGCCAGCTGCTTGAACTACCACTGCTATATACTATACAATACAATAAAATAAAACAAAATAAAATAAAGTAAATCTCGCACTAGTTGGAAAATAAAGAAAGCAATAAAAGACGAATGACGAGAATAAAAATATCGATACTCTTACACCTTGGCTTGCTCCATTAGACATTCAATAAAGGGGAGGAGGGAGATAAAGTGCGGGGGAAATAATAATAAACATGGTTGGAAACGCACATACAAGAAAACAGGGTACGATTGGCGGCTTGTCCAGAAGGAACCGATCAAAGGCACCCCATGTGCCTACACTCTTTTTATTCTTCAAGCCTTGCTTCCTTTTTCCTTTCTGTAGAAATCTGCAAGGCTTGAGATCAATTCTTATTCTTCAACCATTCTCCATTCTTTCTTTGGATCACTAGGGTTTAGCAATCTCTGTTCTTCCCAATAGCTATGCCAATGATAGCAGCTCCGGTCGGTACCAGCAGAGATTCCATGGGATCGGATGGGATCGGATGATCCGTTGTGTGTTGCTGTGTTTGTTCTTCATCATTGCGCCAAGCAAAACTTTTGCTACATGCAGCAATGCAGCGTTGCTGCTGCTGCGCCTCTTTTCCCAACTCAAGGAATGTCTGTCGTCCTCCCATATTTTGTGAAACACGAAGAGGGTTCTTTCTCCGATGTTGGCGGTGTTTTGGCGAGAGAAGGACAATCGGACATAGCATCTATAACCGTGTCTGCTTCTCTTTTTCTCTCAAACACCTTTATTTTCCCATTTTTCTCTACACTCAACTTGTAACTCGATCTAGTCAACACCTTGCGTAAAGAGCTGTGCTCATCAATGCATCCTCATATATCTTGATAATTTCTTTTCTCCCTCTTATTGTTCAAGAGCTAAAAAAAAAAAGCAGACAGAAAAGAACAAGGTCGTGCTGGCACATGCCGCAAAAGAGGCAGCTGAGCAATGGCTGCAATGGATCCACCGACCCCTTATCGTCTGCTTCCGACTCGTTTCCGCCTGCAGAACAGTTCCTACTCGGTTCCGAAAAGAAGGATCCGCCAGTCGTTATATCGGACTCGTCGGAGTGTGAAGACGAGAGGGTCGTACTTGTAGATGAAACCAACATAACCGTATCCAGGCCATTCTCATCCCCTGTACGGCAGACCCGGAGTCCCGAGCCCGAAGACCACAATGAGCCTTCTCTTTCCTCCCCTTCCTCTTCTTCTTTTTGCGTGAAGAGCGGAAATAAACGGTCCCGCATTTCGCAGGACGGAGACAATCTTAATTCGATATTCGGGTTGCAGCGGAGTTTCAGCCAGCCAGAACCCAAACGGAAACAGCAGGAGACCAAAAGCATTGCAACAACCCTTATGGACCATGTTCCAAACACCGCACCGATCACCGACACCAGTGCCAAGAACAATGTCACGTCCACTAGCAGCAATGTGAAGCCACGATCCGCCAACAACTTCTTTGGCAACGTATATCAGAAAAGAGCCACAAAGCTCGCCAGAGCGGCCTCGGCAAAGGGGACCAAGGAGGCAGATGTGCCTGGCAGCGATCGACAGTCTTACCTGCAGATATTCGACAGGATCCTGCACACGGTGCTGCGAGCCGAAGCGCACCTGTTCTCCGACCAAGAGCGACAGCAGCTGTCTGCATTCAGCGAGCTGGACCGGCATTCGCGGTATCTGTTCACGCGCGTGTATATGCGGAAACGGGAGTGGCTCCGTGTTTCGGCCCTGGATTACGGCGGGAAGGAAGTCGTGGACCAGTCGTGCAAGTACCTGGGAGCCAAGAAGCAGAACATGGACCCGTTCTTCCTGACAGAGTCCGATATTCCCGATTTCGAAAAGGCGCTGGCGTTGCTGCTGATTCCAGAGCTCCGGGCCCTGGCAAAGTCCAAGGGGCTAAAGCAGCTGTCTGGCAAGCCCAAGGAGGCCCTGTGCGCGATGATCATGAAGAGCACGAAGCAGCGAACTATTGTTTCGTTTTTCAAAAAAAACACCGAGTCCCAGGCGCAACGCACCGAGGGGCTGATCAACGAGATCATTGGGATCACCGGCCCGATGGTGTGTCTGAACCCGAGTGTTGCAGAGCTATTTGAACGGCTGCACATGGTGTTCTTCCGGTCGGCCGTGCATATCAACGGCGACAACACAATGAAGCTGGCTGTTCTGGCAACGATTGGACAGATCCGGTTCCCAAAGTACACGATCATGCGGTCGTCTGACCTCTTTGTCTCTGCGCAGAACGTGATTGAGTACAAGGCGCTGGTGGAGATCAGTGCGGCCATGGCTGAACTTGCTGCCTCGCCAGTCAAGCAGATCGACGACCACAAAAGGGGCTGGGAGCTGTACTTGGCGCACCGCGAGAGCTGGACCAAGCACGTGGAGGCCCTACTTAAAGGCGGTGCTGGCGATGGATGCGACACATCTCTCAGTCTCTGCAACAACGATAACACTACTACCACTGAGCAGTTGGCAACAGAGTACTGGAGACGCCATTTCACGCCCGGGTGGGCTCTGTCTCGAATAGTTGTGCGCGGTGCAAAGTTTGCAGCCACTCTGAAGCAGTACAAATCCGAGGAGGAGATCCTTATATCGCTGCTGTCGCAGAGAACGTACCAGCTGCACAGACGAGGCGAGTGGTACGAGCGGCTCATTCTGCTGTATACGACACATCTGCGTCCCAAGCGGGCCAAGTGTGATAGCGAGGCGCAGGACCAGACAATCCTGCTGCTGAAGCGGGCCCGCAAAACCTGCATCCGCGCAATCCAGGACCGCGATGTCAACACGATCTCGCTCCACACGATATCGAAGCAGCTCGGTGCGGTGGAGGAAAAACTAGAGCTTGAGGAAGGGTTCCAGTTCAAGCATCCGCGCATCAGTGTTGCCTGGCAGGCGGCTCCCGAGCGCACGTTCTATGGGGTTCGCATCAAGAACAACACCAGACGCGGACCAAGCCTGTGGGATGGCGATGACCAGATCCCTTGCTCGGTCGAGGAGCTCGCGCTGTGGCGGTACAGATCCCTTGGATTCCACGGCATCCATTCGGAGAACTCCATGGCGACCACGCTTTTCAGCCTGCTGTTCTGGGACATTATATTCCATCCTATCATGGGCGTCCTTGACACCGAGTACCAGTCGCATCCGCTTGACATGATGTCGGACGCCTTCTACACCAACCGCAAGCCGCTCATTGATCGGAGGCTTGAGCAGATCTCAAAGGGCGAGCTGTTCCTCAGCGCAATCCAGGCGAACTACGACGCTGGGTTCGGTGCGGAATGTATCGGCGTGTCCTGGGACATTACACTTGATGATCTGCTGACTGTTGCCCAGGTAAGTATATACGGCTAAACGACTAACAAGATGGGACCTGCCTTGATTGGCCTCTTTCAGTGTTTGTCATCTCCACATTCCACATGCAAAGAACAAGAAAAAGAATTAACAAGAAGAACAATGATGGATTGTCCATGTAGTATATCGGCGCCAAGGGACTAGAGGCGATTTGCGGGGTTCTTGCCAAAGAGTATCGGCTTAAAAGCAGCGGATTCCCGGATCTCTGTCTGTGGAACAAGAACACAAGAAAGGTGATGTTTGCAGAGGTCAAGAGTCCAAAGGACAAGCTCTCTGACACGCAGCGCGACTGGATCGACATTCTGCTGAAGAGCGGGGTCGAGGTAGAGGTCTGTCTTGTGCGCGAAGGTGGCAGCGGTGGGTGAAAGCCTGCTGCTGCCGCAATCGCAGGCGGTCTAGCTGTACGGAACCTTGTTTTCCAGAAACGCGTGGTCCACAACAACAAGCTCCACGTAGTCGGCAAACATCCTCTTCAGCTCTTCAAGCTGCTCGCACAGTCGCGGCACCTGCTCCTGCGTCAGCGCGTCGGCTGCAATATGGACCAGCCAGTTGTCTGCCGGATCGACGGGTTGCGCCGACTGGATGTCGTTCTGCTCCTCGAGACGGTAGATCTGGCTGACAACGATCTTGAACGTGTTGCGGTACAGGAACCAGTAGCCCTTGCGCACGAGCTCGGAATGGAACTTGTAGCCAAGGAGGCTGAGGAACTGCGGCGCGTTCCCCGAGAACACCTGTGCGTAGATAGCGGGCCGCACAGACGCGCCCCTTCCCGACCGGGGCTCGGGATGGCCAAGCAGACATACCGTGTTCTTGCTCTTTTCGGCGCTCGTTGGATCGTTTGGATCGAGCGCCATGCGCAGCCGAAGCATGTGGTCTTCCCTGCGTAGCGGTCCGATCGGCGTCTCCACGCATGGAACGCAACTGATCTCGTGGTGCATCTCGCAGTGCGCTGACTCCGTGTCTCCGCAGATCGCCTCCAGCCGCGTGCGGAACATCGGTTCGTTGCCCTTCGTCAGCAGGCCGTGAAGACTGCACTCGTAATGCATGGGCACCCCAGCTCCCGCGTGCTTCTTGCCTGTCGCCATTTCCTCCCCTGCTCTTTATTCAGTGTGGTCCCGCCTGTCGAGAATATGTAAGCTATAGATGCGCAATGAAAATTAAATATAAAAGAGAGACTGTCCAAACGTTGTCATTACAAAGTCAATGGCTCAAAGAGAAATCGAGAAGCCAAAAAGAGTGGGCAGTACCGACAGATTAGTCCTTTGATTCTGTGGGTGATTGCTGATGGGTATGGGCAGCGCAGTATGATTCCAGATGAAATCATTTTTCCAGGGCTTACGCATTTGCATACATTTTTTTATTTCTTTAGCCTTAGTTATTACAACTCGCTGGCAAGAGTATTGCAAGTAGAAATCCTTTTTGAGCAAATACTGGTATTTTAATAAAGATCCTTATTTTCAGCTGCGCTGCTGAAACCAAACTAACAATAGCAATACTAGTCTAATGACCGCAGCGCACACATTCCAACGTACATGTACACATACATTAATTGCTTTACACACGACGTGTACATGTCGAATAAATAAATGACACCTCTTTCTTTACAATAGATAAAGACCACCACCTCTATTTTTCTCCTGCAATAGGAAAAAAAAGAAGCAGACAGGTGAACTGCAAATGATTGCAAACGACGTCTTTGCTCGATAATTATTGTGCTTTTCTCTTGTCATAGCTACACAACTCATGACACCCATGTTGAATTTCTGTTAATATTTCATGTTGCGAACACTCTCCCCAAATTTTGCTTTTTAATAAAAAATTATTATGCCTGGGAGGTTTAATAGCGAAAGCTGCAAACCTGTGGGACCCTGCAAATAGAAGCAAACTCCGTCATATGTAGGTAAGCCAGTATGCAAGAAGAAAAATGACAGCATAAAGACTTTATACATCTCTGGCAGAGAGAAACCGCGGGTCCCATTTGTAATCATTATCATTCAAATACACAAGTTGGCAACTTTGTGCACAAAAATTTTATTTTGTATGAAGAGAATGATATAGGTTCATTCATTAGCACTGCTATATGGAAAGAAATAACAAGCAAAAAAGAATGATAACTGCTGGTCATGGCTGTTTTGCTGCACAGACTTCTCTTTCTTTTCCCCTTTAATTCCGGACATGGCCGATTCCGCGCTGCCTTTAAGGAGACAGAAAACTCATCATTTTTCCCATTGGGCTTTTGTGACTTTTTGTTCTATGAAAAGGAAATGTGACATGGAAATCGCTGGGCAAATTTCTATTTGCTCTTCTATTATGTCTGTACAACCACTATCCGCACCTTTCTTGGAAACATAAACCCGTTTGCAGAGAATAACAGAGTAGTTTTTTTTGAATTTTTTCTTTTCGAAACCCTATTTAAGAAAGAAGGTAGAAGACATCCATCCATCCATACATTGGTTCACTTTTCTTCCAAACCCGTATTCCTAACATTTTATCTATCGCTTCAAAGCATAAATATTGTTTCTATTGTCATATACCTGACCCACCAACCATTGTGTCTCAACAATAAGGACTAATGGCGACACCTAACAACAGCAACCTTGTCTGCGTATTCTGCGCTTCGCACGACAGCAATGACAGCAGTCACAACGAGGCAGCCGAGGCTCTTGGACGCGAGATAACCAAGGCAGGGTACGGGCTGGTGTACGGTGGCGGAGGAAAGGGGCTGATGGGCCGGGTGGCAAACTCGGTCAAGAACAGCGGCGGCGATGTGCTTGGGATAATGCCGCGTGCGCTGACCACCGTCGAGGGCTGCGACATCAACATTGGACGGGTGGTCATGGTTGACAGCATGCACGAGCGCAAGACAATGATGAGCGAAAGCGCAACAGCCTTCATTGCGCTGCCTGGCGGTCTGGGCACGCTGGAGGAGCTGCTCGAGATCAGCACATGGTCGCTTCTCTCAATCCACTCAAAACCTGTCATCGTCGTCAACACAAACGGCTACTACTCCGCCCTGGGCGACTTGCTTGACAAGGCTGTCGAGTCTGGTTTTATGAAGCAGGAAAACAGGGACATTCTAAAGTTCTGCGACACGCCGGAGGAGGCTGTTGCTGCTATCAAAAACTACAAAGCACCGTCCAAGCGCTTTGACCTGAAATGGTCGTCAGGCACTCCAATGTAATGCGCATCTATAAGAACACACTAATTTTGGCATATATACTTTCTCCTTTTATAAACATGAAGAATAGATAGCAATGAATTCTAAGTAACAGAGAGGCATGTGTGTGTTTTTCTCTCCCAAACTAGTCTAGAACACTGTGGTTAGATGAGGAAAGCATTTCGTTCAGATTGTATGCCTGGCCAAGCGAGTGCAGATGAGCCCTGCTGGGGATCTCAAAGTCCTCAAGGGAAAGCGGCCGCAATGCAATATCCTCCCTGGCCGGCCTGCATAAGCTGTCGCTGTCGTCGTCGTTCTGCTGTCGAAGCAGCTCTTTGTTTGGCCGCTGCAGCTCAACCGGATTTGCGCGGATATACTCCCGAAGCGGTTTGATCGCAGCGTTTCTGCACATCTCCTTGAGATCGCTACCGGACATGCCATTTGTGTTAGCAACAAGCTTCTCAAGCGCAAAGTCCTGCTCCAGCCTGACGTTGCTGAGCATTATGTCTAGGATCTGGCGGCGCTGCTCAGCGCCTGGGGGCTTGATGTACAGACGCTTTGGCATGCGGCGCAGAATAGCCGCGTCAATGTCGTTTGGTCGATTGGTCGCTCCAAGCACAACCACGCGCATAGCATCTGTAGACGTAAGGCCGTCCCAGAGCGTCATGAACTCGGCCTTCATAGTCGAGCTCACCTCGTGCTCGGTTGTTCCCCTGGTACGCAGGAATGCGTCGATCTCGTCAATAAATATTATTGCAGGCTGAAGCTTCTCTGCAAGCGAAAAAACTGCGCGGATCAGACGGTTGGACTCGCCAAACCATTTGTCCTGGAGCGTCGAGAGGTGGAGGTTGATAAACACTGCACCCGACTCCTTTGCCAGCGCCTTGGCCATCATTGTTTTGCCGCAACCGGGTGGGCCGTAGAGCAGAATGCCCTTGGGCGACCCCAGCAGCCCCGAGGCGCTAGTGAATATCTCTGGGTGGTTTAGCGGGTATATCACAGACTCGTTCAGATCCTGTATTATGTCGCCAAGCCCGCCGATATGCGCAAAGTCCACAGACACGTCCTCTGGCAGAATGACCTCGCTCATTATCGTGTTCTCATGCGTGTTAAGCTTGAGGCTTCCAATGTTCAGCCGCTTTGCAACCGACCTGCTGCGCTCCATTTGCTCATGGTTGTCGGGCTCCCCAAGAGAGGCGGTGTAGCGCGACAGAGCGTACTTGATTCCATAGTATGTCAGTATCTGTGTAGTCACAACGAAGACAATATCGAGCGCCTTCCGTGCCGTTGATTGCATTTTGCTTCTGAAATATGTGTAAATGGCGGAATCAAACAAAATATAATAATTTACTTTAATATAAATTTAGTCAGCCTGATAAAAAAAAGAGCAAGAAATAGAAAAGCAAAAGCAAAAACGGGTCGTCCTTTTTCACAAGCATCGATATTTTTTGGGGTTGCCAACACACCTATCAGCGCTTGATAAAAAAAACTACCAAAAAACATATTTCTGTAAGCTTTTTTCAGCGCTCAACAAATGATAAAAATGCCCTATAAAAACATGTATAAAATTTGAGTGCATGTTAATGTGGATGCTCTCTTGTTCAAAATCTCCACATGTTGCGCTTTTGGTTACGATATGAACATCGGGACTGGTCAATACAATTCCTTAGCCCTAGCCCTGAGCGTACCAATGTTTTCAGAATGCATGTTAGTCCACAAGAAGAGCAGCAATTGCTTGCTTGACTTGCGTATCTATTGTCTGTTGTTTTACTTTTTGGCAATTAATTAACAGTGGCAATGGCTAAATAAGTTATATTACCACCTAACCACCCAAAGAGATATATGAATACATTCTAATCCTAGCCTGACCGGCCAGCAGCAAGTGTGGTAGATATTCCTCTAGGAAAATACACCTATACAACACCAGAACTTAACCTGGCTGGACTCCATATGAACCAACGGTTCCGGCGATCAGTAGTAGTAGCTGTGTGTCCAGCCCGGTCTTATTTAATGAAGCCTCGATGTTGAAAGTATTTCCCCGCACATCTTGTTCACCATACCACTTCTTCTTTTGCTCCATCTCATCCCCACATGCCACCATATAGTTATTTATTTTCTTTTAACAGTTTACCCGTATATTGTCCGCCATATTGTTTTTCTATCCAGTGGTATACGCAAGACAGAAAGGATACGTACGAGAGTGAGCAAATGGGTAACAATAGCCAGACTGTCTTTTGCCTTTGCTACATTAATTATCGATTTTAATTGCTCTTATTCTATTGTCACAGTTTAATGCCTATTTCTCCGACTCTAAACGAGATATCCCCAGTTTCATTGTTTACTCGCACGCCTCCCCCATTATCGGTTATTCAAATAGAGTAAAAGGGGAGAGAGCTCTAGTCAAGCGTAAGAATGCGTCCAGTTATGATCCAGCAAGCCATAGTGAAGCACAGATGTATCAACAAACAAGACACCATCCCGGATTCAGGTCGCAAAAGGGGGGCTGGTATTGCAAGTAGCTCCGTACAATAGTACTTCTTTGGCTGAATGAAGGAGAAGCGCTTTCTTTGTCTTGTGATAACTCTGTTTGTCCCATGGGGATTGCCTTTTTTCTCATGGAAAGGCTATTATTTCGCTCAGCCAGCTCTGCACTCTTCGTTTCCTGAACAAGCAGGCTTATTATGTGTCTTTTCATCCAACTTGGCTGCCAACAAGCACATTGTATTGTCAAACAAAAACAGAGCAATGTGCGCAAAGGCTGTGCTTCTTTTGCTTGTTGCTCACGGATTTTAATGTTGTCCTCCCTCCCTCGTTTATCCCTCTCGCCGCAAATGCTTCTTTTCCAGGTCAAGCGTTGATAAACTACTGCATCTGGCTTCGGAGCTTAGACATTTTCTATTTATACTTTTTGCATGTGTTCTGCATGTCTGTGGTCTTGTTTTTTTTTCTCTTCTCGTTCCTTCTCCCTTTGGCTCTGTCTTTATTTCACCCTTCCATCTTCTTCTCTTCTTGCTTGCTTCATTTGTTCATGCCAACAGCTAATCCCCCTTTCTTTGCACGCATTTATTTTTTTCTCTCTCTCATTCTTTCTTCTATTTTTACTGTTGCCTTCATTAGGAAGCACGCCCTGTTCTTCTCCTGCGTAGAATTTCTTTCCATCCTGTACACACAAATAATTTAACCCTACCCCAAAATGTCAACGATTGACCAGGACAGCTACGACACCATAGCCGCCGATGAGTTTCTCAGCGAGACAGACATAATAGAGTCAGCAGAGCTTTCGGCTGCCAAGAAGCGCGACCAGCTGTCGCAGCGCTTTGCCCGGACAGCAAGCAGCGGCGATGCCGGCGCTCTGGAGCGCATGTGGGCGTCTTGCCATGGAGAACAGTGGATTGACATTGACCATCGCGACGACCAGGGCAGCACACCGCTAATTTGCGCATCTTGCTTTGGACATGCCCACATTGCCGAGCTTCTTCTCAAATACGGCGCCAAGGTCGACACCCAGGACAATTGTAAGTACCACGCGTGTTCCTTGTGAGTTTTCTGTTGCTTCCGCATCAGTATACTCCACGGCTCCTTTGTTTGTGATGATGGAAAAGGCTGGCTAGCTAAGCTGTCTAAGCTGGATGGCTGACCTGGCTGTGACTTTCTTGTGTCAGTTTTCTTTTGCTTGCATGTGTTTTTGTTTTTTTTTCTTTCGCCCTTTGTTGTTATTTTTGGCTTTTTCCGATGTCTTCTTTTTGTCGCTCAAAGCAGAACAAAGCGCGTGTGGCATCCATTTTCTTGTTTCATTTTCAATGGTCCCTGCCGCGTCTGCCAACTAGCTTCAGCAGACACAGAGGCAAAAGAAACAAGCCAAAAGATGACTTGTCTGCCGCCCGTCCATTTGCGGAGAGCGATGAATAAGCGGGCATGTACGCCGGACAATGGCTCATTGATGGAAATTTACTGTTCATTCTCCGACATTCGGGCTGTTCTCTTGTTCGGCATTTCCTCCCCTCTTTTCTTTGGCGCTGCTGGACCAATAATCGGCCTTATCTTTTGTGTAAGAGGTCCACAATAGCGACTGCCGCCTTTCCGCACACAATAGCACTACTGTATGCTATAAGCAATGAAAGCAGGTTGCAATGGAAAGAAGCCCGGCGTCCTGTCGTTCTTTGGATACTGAAATCTGGACAAGACAGATCGGAGCCAATGGTTTCATATGACATGTTACCATCCATCCTTATTCTGTGCGTTTAAACTCGTCTAGACTAATGGCAATGATAGCGCCATTACAGCCACTAGGCAATACATGCGTCTTGCGGGGGGTTGTGTCGCTGGTTTCACCGGAACCAACTTGCACAGTCTTTGGTATGAAGGATCTGCTTCTTTACCTTCTTACTTCTTGTTGGCTTATGGTCGTTGCTGGTTATGTGGCGCTGCGTTTTGCCTTTTTATTTGCCTATCTCCTTGTTATTTTTGTCTGCAGTGCAGGGTACAAACAAAAGGCAAGAGAGATAGAGTGTGAAACAAGTGTGACGAATTGTTGTCATGAAAAAGAAGCCCAGCCTCACCATCTGGCGCTTCTTAAATTCCTCTACAAGCCAAAGCAAAGAGGAAGAGAAAACCAACCAAACAAACAAAAGATGTCTTGCCCGTTTCTCTCCCTCTTCACGCATGCCTTCATGCCTGCAGTCCAGATACAATTCTATTCACATCCTAGATAGCGGTCGCATACACAAGTCGTAATTGCACAAAAATGCATAGTGCGCGTTCGTGTGCTTGCTTCCCCCCCCCCTTTGTTCAACCTCTGGTTGCTACTGCGCCGCCTTACTGAGCATTTCCTTCTCTTTGCTTGTCAAGTGTCTGAAAAGTCGCCTTTATCACCTCTTTAATCATATTTGGCTTTATTCCCTGGCTTTTACTTTTTGCACCTTTTTGAGCTTGTTTTGTTTCCAAACGGACCGATTGCATCCGCTGAGCGACATTCTCTTATCCACTATATTCTTTCTTTGCAAAATAATTCCCTTTGATCTGTTCTAATAGCCGGGTGGACTGCGCTAATGTGGGCAACTACGAACCAAAACGAAGATCTTGTGCGCGTTCTTCTCGAGAATGGCGCTTCGTCTTCCGCAAAGACAGCCAGGGGCCACACGGCTATCAACATTGCCTCGTCAAGCCTCTCTGCTGGATCCGATTCCGAGAGCATCCAGCGTGGCTCGGAGTCGCCTTCACCGCAAAGCGAAGCCACTGATTTTGGCGGCGGAACCCATGAACGCAAGGGGAGCGAGGCAAGCTCTATGAAGGCGAGCGTGAACGATGGCGACAGTGGAAGTGTTTCTACAAGTAGCCCCCAATCCACAAGCCACAGCGTTGTAGGAACTCCCAGCAGACGAAGAAACGGACGCGACTCTATCACTGCAGGCCATAATGTGCTTAGTATGCTTCAGGCAAGCAGCGCACGGTCCTCGAACACCAGCAAGCAAAGCGATGGTTCAGATGCACAGCCTGCTTCGCTGGAAAACAGATCTCTCTCTCCGTCCTCGCGCTTGGCTAGTAGAAACAGCACAGTTTCTGAGGGACTTGGTCTGACTCTCAGTGGCTCTGGCGAGCATGGCGAAGATACAGGCGGTGGCTATAGCATGTCGCCGGAAGCTGCATCATCTCTGTCGGGCCGCATGGATGCACTTGGTGTTGGCGGGAGCAATAGTGCTGGGCACTTTTGCAACAGCACCAATCGCGATAGTATGTATGTTACTGCTTCTGCTTCTGCTGAAGATAACGCGGCTGCAAAGGCCAACTATGATGGCTATAATGACAATAGCGGGTATGGCAACAATCGCAGAAAACTCGACAATCGCAATGCTGGCGAGGAAGATGATGATGACGACGACGACCACACAAAGGAGCCACATGCCTTTGATTGGGATACACTGCATCTCGACCAGATGTTTGTGATTTCGCCAGCAGCAGTCCCCCAGTTTCTACATGCCGTGGTGAAGGACATCCAGCCGGAGCGCTGGATCCACATCAATGCGCACGCTGAATACAAGTTTGTGCCTGCCAGCATGGTATTCCTGGCAGCCCGCTTTGCCCACCATCTGGGCACGCCAGACTTCCTTGGCTCTTTTCTTGCAGATTCAATAGCGTCGATTATCCATGAGGTGCAGACCCACAAAGCCGACCCGGTTGCCCTTGCCTTTTGGATCTCAAACATACAAACGCTTATTTATTTCTTCAAGCGTGATGCAACGCTTGTGCAGACAACCAGCGATGCACAAGGGCGCATGTCGGAATGTATTCAAGACGCATACTCGCTCCTCGTCCGCGCCATAGAGGCCGAGATGGAGCCGCTGATTGATGTGTCGCTGCTTGCACACGATTCGATGCCCGAGCTCTTTGCCGACGTCAAGTTTGAGGTGGAAAAGTCACAGAGACTCAGCATGTTTTTCTTTGGTAACCAGGCGGATGCGAACAGAAAGAGCGCGGATGGGAGACCATTGCGTCGCTCGCAGACTGTTTTGCAGAGAGGCGGCGGCCGCCCTCGCAGAAGCAGCATTCTGGGTAGCGTTTCTGGACCCAAACAAGCAGACAACGGGCCGTCAACAGCCAGTGGAGAGCCTCCCGCCTGGATTATTTGCGTAGAGCAGTTAGTCCAGGGGTTGGCGCCTGTGCAAGAGTCGAAGAAGGGGGCTTTGAGCGACTCTGAAAACACGTATCGCAAGTCATCGGCGGCCAAGCGCCCGTCATCGGGGGATACGTTTGTTTCGGGAAAGCTTAGCCAGGAGGGTCGCAGGCAGTCGACTTCGATTTCGAGGCTCGTCGCTGCGCCGTCGCCTCGAACAATTACATACATGCTTGACAGACTTTTGGGCCTCTTGGAGCTATGCGAGATCCATCCGCAGATTGTCTGGAGCATTATGCGCCAGATATTCTGCTATCTTGGCAGCGAAACCTTCAACCGTGTGTTGACCACACGCGACTTTTGTTCACGTTCGCGTGCGATGCAGATCCGTATGAACCTTACGCAGCTTAGCGATTGGGTGTGTGCTAACTCGAGCCGCCTCCGAGTGCCGTCTGCGGCGAATCAACAGTCCATTTCGCCAAATACAACCAACACTAGCAATGCTAAATCCGTTGAGACGCTGCTTTACAAGACCTACTTTGGCCCAGTCGTTGAGCTTCTAGAGCTGCTCCAGTGCCTGACGCATCTTCCAGAGCTAAGCGAGTATTTTGAGACCACTGCCAAGATGCAGAACCTGAACATACTGCAACAGGAAACGGCTGTAGCAAACTACCGCTACGAGGTTCAGGAAGAGCGCGTTGCTCCAGAGGTTGTCGAATACCTGGGATCCGTGGCCAAGGAGATCCGCGAAAGCCAGCGTGCAGAAAAAGAAAAGCAGAGCATAGAAAGAGCGTCGAGACGCAGCACCGCGTCTGTTTTTACCGAGCGCAGAACACTTGATGGGCGTCCTAACCTGCTATCCTTTGACATGACGAGCTCTTGCTCGAGAGGAGCGTCTGTTGGAGGCCTGCTTCGCATTGCAGCCACTGTTAACGACAGCACAGGCACGTCGACGGCTGGCCAGGGATCCGACTGGAACTCATCCCATGAAAGCAGTCAGCCAATTCCCATTGCCCGACTTTCAGCCGAAAGCTCTGGCGGACCCAGCCCTCCTTTGCAGTCGCAGTCTTCAGGTATGATTGCCATTTCAGGCGCTTCGGGGATGGCCGGAAGCACCCGTGGCCGTACTGGAACTCGCTCAGGCAGACGCGGACTGCTCTTGCCTCTTGCGCGGCCCGGAACCAGTGCCAGTGCAAAGCCCTCTGTGCGCACTTTGTTCCCAGGCAACGCTGGGGGCGGGCCTTCACCAACTGGACAGAGCCACAGCGGCGGCAGGACTAGCAGCACCCACTCCCGGCTTAGCGAGAACCTAGAGCCCATTAGCGAGACCTCGTCGATAGTAAGCCGCCAGCGCTCGCGCACAACGATTGACTCGGTGGACGCAGACATGGAAATATCGCCCACGGTTGCCAATAGCACCGTTGGCACAAGCGCTGGTAACAGCGGTAACGGTGATGGGTACGATGGTATTGAGTACCATACGCAACAGCGCCAGAAGCACATGTCGCTGCCGCCAAACACAGCGCCTGCCACACACAGCTCGGGATGGGGAGACGACGACTCGATTCTGACGGCAAGCCTGCGCGGACCAAAGGGCAAGAAATGCCTGCCTGAGGAGATGAGCGAACTCTTGGACTCTTCAGAGATGCTGCCGTTTGCCGTCCCTACCAGTCGTGAGTGGCTAGCGTGGTGGCAGAACCGTAATGCTAGTGGCGCCGCTACTGCCGCTGTTGCCTCGGAGGGGAAGACCTGCACTGATCTCCGGTCGCATAACCGCGACTGGAGCAACGAGACGGTCGCCTACCATTCTGGCAAAACCAATCTGCAATCAGTGCAAGATCTTGCTAGGATCACGCCGGATGGAAGCGCTGCCTCTCCCGATAGACGCAGCAGCCAGGCTGGGCCCGCTCTTATTGAGCTGGCGCCAGCTGTGCCATCAGAGTTCCTCAGCGCACTTTTGCAAAGCGTCTAAGGAAGGCGGGTTCAGATTATCTCATGTTCAGAACACGGGCAATTTGACCTGATGAGAGAGGATGAAGGCTGTTTTTCCACCACATTTTTTAGATTCGTTTGTTGCGAACAAAAAATGAAGAGCTTCAATGTACACAATTTTTTTTTGAAGAATTTGGATATTACAGCATGCTAAAAAGTTGACATCTGTGTTGGAGTATACTTACAAACTTGTAAAATACATTACTGACAAAGAGAAAGAGCCTAATCTTCATCTTCTTCCAAAAGCTTTGCCAAGCACTCGCTACAATACCACGCGCCTTTTGGCGGCGACGTGAGGCCAACGCATTCCCAGTGGAACCACTCGTGTCTGCAGTCAGGACCATCGCAAGCAACCATGTCGCCGTAGGACACCTGCTGACAGAAGCAGTACAGCTGGTCGTCGGACTCTTCGATACCGCCTCCATTGCCCCCGCCATCCACCTCGATTCCGTCCAGGGATAAGACCGAGCTGGCCAGCTTGAGCTGTTTCTTGTGGCGCTGGTCCAGGGGCCGATTGTTCATTCCACCGGGCGGACCTAGGGACGAGCGACTACCAGCGCCAGGCGGACCGGTGCCCTGGTGGTTGTGGCGACGCTTGGGCGCACGCGACGGGGTGTAAAGGGTGTTGGACGCAGGGACCTCGCCGTCATCGAGGCCCAGGGAGGAAGCCATGGGATCGTTGAATCTCTTCGGTGTTGGCAGTCTAAACGACGACGACGCAAGCTCCCCATTCTGAAGGCCCACGGTTCCAAGAGACAAGGGGGAGTTGCCGATTCCGTACCGGTCGCCAAGACCCGCCCCGCCGCCGACACCCCCAACGGTTCCGATGCGAAGACTCTGGTTCTGGTACGCGCCTTTCTGGTCAAACGGTGTTTTGTCAAAGTGTCTGATCTCCGAGTCCAGTTTAGCCAGGTGCCGTTGGACTATTGTCAACGCCTTCTTTGCCAGCCGCATCTTCTCCTGGCATAGCGACTTTGCAGCCGTGTGCTCCTGATCAATCTGCTTCATCAGCTCCTCCTCCCGCCCGCCAGCATGTTCCCGGTTCGCCTGGTCCTTGAGCTCCTTTTGCAGCATTCGCTCGCTCTGGGCTGCCCGACTGAGCGACCCCTCGTACTGTTCGTCCAGGTCTGTGATCTCGGAAAACAGGTGCCGCACCTCTGATGGCACGTTTTCTAAGTTGCTGACAAAATCGGCCAACGCCAGGCCAATGTCCTCCACTGCCCTGGATGATGCCTCCATCTGTTCTATATATATACGTCTGTCTGTCTGATCGCCTTTAAAAAGAGAAAAAAAATAGATATTATGTGATAAATATTGCCGAGTGGGAGATGAGGTTTATTTGCCTAGGCTGCATTTGTCAGTCGGCCAGCTCGCG
Organism: Coemansia sp. RSA 1200; assembly: GCA_027578915.1. Taxonomy (NCBI): domain Eukaryota; kingdom Fungi; phylum Kickxellomycota; class Kickxellomycetes; order Kickxellales; family Kickxellaceae; genus Coemansia; species Coemansia sp. RSA 1200. The sequence continues at coordinate 230,820 of JANBTT010000008.1, forward strand.
CAGATATTGTTTGAAAAGTATATGTCGTACATTTGCGACGCGTCATTTTTGGGATTATTCTAAATATAGCACGTGACTCTTCATATTTATAAATTGATAAATAAGAAAAAGCAAAGAATTTATTACACAGAAGCAGGAAAAAGGGGGGAGCGGCAAGGTCTACCAGTGGCACACGCAATCCACTCCACAAGATAGATCAGTTGTCAACGTGGACGCGTTTGTACAAGGAGAGATCGCCACCGCAGCTGGGGGTCTGAGAGACGGACCGGGACCGCTTGGCATTGGATTGTGCGCCACTACTCAGCAACCCAGTGGTGGTGGAATGCTCAAGCACAGAGGTACTGTCGCAGCCGCTCAGGGCATCGTGGTGAACAGCAGACCCAACGGGGATTGGGATTGAGGGAATTGCGGGCGACACGGTAGGGCTCTGGCGATTCAGATGTGGCGGAGAGAAGGACGATGTGGAGAGATGGTCGTTCTGGCTGGATGTCTCGGACTTCATGAACAGGATCATTGCCTCTGCCGCCTCTGCCACTTCCGAATGCTGGCTGCCTTCATCGGTGGGGGTCGTCGGACGGTTCGGCATGCCCATTGTGCTGCTTGCAGTTCTGGTCAAAGTGGCGGCTGTCCGCATTGGGTTCTGAACAGCGGAATGCAAAACTCCTTTCTCTGCTGCATGGCTAGACAAAGCATTGGGTGCCTGTGCGTTCCTGTCTTGATGACCGTAGTATGGCGGCGGTCTCGCGTTAGTGGAGGCAGGTGATAAAAGAAGACCATCGCTGATGGTGCGGCCAACCAGTCGGCGCTGGGGACTCGGGTGAGCATGGTGCGGTGGTGCAGGGTGCGACTTTGGGGATCCGACGCCCTGCAGCGACGCAGATGGAGACGCTGCGCTCGGCAGTCGGAAGTGGTGGCGATCTGGCGAGTCCATCGATATGCGTCTGGGTATCTCCGAATGGTGGCGTAGCAGAGGTCTGCGCAACGTTGTGCCGCCCACATACGCGCCGGCATTGCTTCTCCCCAGCGCTACTGCCCCAGCTGCTGCTGCTGCTGCTGTTGATGTTGATGTGGTGGTGGCGGAGAACGTGCGCATGGGTCGCCGCAAGGCAGCCATGCTGGCGTTGGGCGTTGTCGAATGCGAGTCGGCACGTGCCTTCAGCCGCAAAAGACCCTCCTTGAGCGTACGCGCTACCTTGAATGTCTCGAGCGACTCTTTGCTCCGTCGGGCGGCCTCCGGGCTGGCCAGAAGAAAGTGCGTTCTGCTGCATCGTGCTTGCGGGGCGCTTGCCGGTGGCCGTATCCGCGTCTGGGCCTGGGGCGTCCTTGGGACGCTTGCCATGTGCTGAGGCAGCGGCAAAGCGTTGTCGTTGTGTCCAGTCTGCTGTGCTGGGAATCCCTGCCGCTGCGGTTGCTGCTGTTGCTCCCCTCTTCCTGGTGTGGTACTATGTACAGGCTTCGCAGTGCTTGCTGGCGATGCGTATGGAGATGACTCCATCCTGGCTAAAGCGTCTGTCTCTGGACAACTATTTATCTATAAGAATGGAACACGAGCCAAGAAACAGCTTTCGGACAAGCAGACAAGGGATGGGGGAGAGAGGAAAAAAGGACAGAAGGGGGGATTCCTAGCAAGTATCGAGGAGGATAGAAAAAACGAGAAAGGGTTGAAAGAAGGAGAAAAAAAGAGGGACGAGGGGGTTCCAACCGTAAACAGAAGAGGTACAATAAAAATAAAAACTACGATGCGGTATAATTGAAGCAAGAGATATAAAATATAAATGTTAAAGCAAGTTTGAAAAGAAGGGGAAAAAGCGCATACGCGTTACCTTTTTTTTTATTTTATTCCAAGGCGATGATTTCTTTAGAATCCAAACACGAGGGACAGAGCAGAGGCGAGTCCAATCACGTACCAGTCAGCACCTTTATTCTTGGGGGGGGGGGGCAAAAGTGAAATAAAATCGCGCTTGAATCGCGTTTGATACCTTCTTTATCCGAGAGCAGAAGAAGACGTCCTGACTTTAGAAAATGTGAATCTGCGCACTAACGCAGCTATGGCGGCTGATTGGCACCAATTCTCGTCTTTTTCGTTCGCTCTGGTCCCGCCTCTGTGCAATGGGCGCAACCCATCTCAAAACGCGCCAGAGTTCCTGGTACGCGTCAAAATGCGGTGCGTGCGGAACAGAAGAGGTCGATCCGACCTGAATCGCCCACGCCAATCTTTTGCACAACTCCAAAATTGGCACTTGTCTCTGAGGGAAAAAACGGCAATCACTCAATTATTGCTTTCAGCGGATCAGATCACACGGGTATCGTCGTGTGGTGTGAGTGAAGCTGCCAGACAACATCTTCCAGACAGTTGGCTAAATGCTGGAAAAGCACCAAGAAGCGCTTGACATGCTTTGCCCCTAACACCGCTCATTGCTCGGCTTTTCCTCTCTTTTTTTACTTTTCCTCTGTTAACTCACATTTATCAATCTACATCCAAATCTAGCCCTGCGGTTCCGCCAGAAGCCCGCGAACAAGCGAGACACAGCCCGTGCACATTACACAGAGCAGAAGCACAGATACACATGTCGTTTTTCCGCCTGAAGGATCTGATTCGCGCTGTGAGGGTGTGCAAGACAGCGGCAGATGAGCGCAATGTCATTCGGCGGGAATCAGCAGCCATCCGCACATCCTTCAAGGAGAACAACTCACAGGATGCGCGGTACGTGAATGTGCAAAAGCTCCTCTACATCTACTTGCTTGGCTTTCCAGTGCAGTTCGGGCAGCTCGAATGTCTCAAGCTGGCCGCCAGCCCCCGGTTCTCGGACAAGCGTGTGGGATACCTTGGCGCCACGCTGTTCCTCGACGAAAAGCAGGAGATCCTGACGCTTCTGACAAACTCTCTGAAAAGCGATATGAACAACCCCGATGACTATATTGTTGGGCTCGCTCTGACGACGCTGTCGTGCGTAGCGTCAACCGAGGTTGCCAATGATCTTATGGACGAGGTGCAGCGGCTGATGGACTCGTCGAGGTCGTATATCCGCAAGAAGGCGGCGCTTGCTGCTGTGCGCGTCGTGCGTCGCGACCCAGAGCTGTGCGTGCCGTTTTTGGAGCGTGCCAGCGCACTGGTTGGCAACAAGCACCATGGCGTGCAGCTGGCTGCCGTTGCGCTGCTTACCGAGCTGTGCAACCACAGCCAGGAGGCGCTTGACGAGGGGCGCAGACTCGTGCCTGTTCTTGTGCGCCAGCTGCGAGTGCTGCTCAATTTCGAGTCATCCAGCGAGTACGAGGTGTCGAGCTTCAGCGACCCGTTCTTGCAAGTGGCCATCCTGCGTCTTATGCGAGTGGTTGCTCGCGGTCTGCAGGAGGCAGCAGACGGGCTTAACGATGTGCTGACGCATGTTGCATCGAGAACCGACTGGTACAAAAACGCAGGGGCGGCGATTATCTACGAGTGCGCGGTTACTGCGCTTGCGATCCCATCCGAGCAGCCGCTGCGAGTGCTCGCCATCAATCTTCTTGGCCAGTTCCTGTCGTACAAGGACAACAATGTGCGGTATGTTGCTCTAGCCACGCTGTCTGCTGCTGTCATCACCGAGGCACCATCGGTCCAAAGGCACCGCGCAACAGTTGTGCAGTGCATGCGCGACAGCGACATTAGCATTCGGCGCCGGGCGCTGGATCTTAGCTTTGCGCTGATCAACGCCCAGAACGTCAAGCCCATGGTTACCGACATCCTTCGGGTCTTGCCTGTTGCCGATATGGAGTTCAGATCGTCCATGGTCTACCGTCTGTGTGCAGCCATTACCCTCTTTGGAGACTCGCTTGAGTGGCGCGTTGAGCGGATGCTCAGAGTGCTTAGCATGGGAGGCAATTATGTCAATATGCGCGACATGTTCAAGTTCATTCGCTCCATTGCTCTTGAGGCCGACGAAACCATGCAGCGCCGCGTAGTGCGCAACTGCTTTGCTCTTCTGGAGCGCGACATCTCTCAAGACAAGATGGTCTTTGCTGGCGTATGGATTATTGGCGAGTATGCAGATCTCCTGGTTGCTGGCTCAGAGCAGCTACGTGCGGAGCCTGAGGTCTCCAGCACACCGATAAGGGATTCAAGCGCCGGGCTCGATGCCGATGATCTGGATATTCTCGGTGCGCTTGGCAAGCCAATACAAGAAAAGAACACTGCGATTACCGAAGACATGTTGCAAAGTAACTCGCACTCGGTTGCGATGATTGCAGTCGATGAGGAGCTACCGGAAGCTACTCCTGAGCCTTCGGCCATTGTATCTCTTTTGGATAAGATCCTAAAGGCACGCATAGTCTCGACAACAAACAAGAATCTCGCGCTCACTGCACTTGTCAAGCTGCCTGGAAGGTTTGCCAATCAGCCATCAATCGTGTCCGATATCCGTTCGATCCTTTCGCGGTACGAGAGCTCGATGGACTGCGAGTTGCAGTCCCGCGCAACAGAGTTTGACAAGCTTCTTAGCAAAGAACTCGAAAATGTGCGGGCCGGCGTAGTTGAGCGGATGCCTGCTCCTGAATACAACGATGTGCCCTACGAGGAGTATGTGCTGAATCCAACAGCGATGCGCATGAAGGCACTGACCGTCATCAGGCGTCCGGCTATCCAGCCTGCTGATCTTATTGGCGACACCGCTGCTTCTGCCGAGGCTGAGGCCCGGAGAGCGGCAGAAACAAACAAACAGTCAGTGATGTCCGATCTCTTGAATTTGATGGATGATGCACCCTCTGCAGCCGCAGCTCCAGGGTCGCCGCGATCGCCTGCCCAAACGCAACAGTACGCGGCTCAGTCGTCCTCGACGCCGGCTGATGCGCTGGCCGATCTGTTTGGCGCCGCATCTATTTCGCCAGCTGCAAGCACCTCACCCGGATCAGAGACAGCAGCAAACTTCTCTTCGGCCGATTTGGACAAAGAGTACGAGGTCTATAATAACAACGGACTGCGTATAACACTGACTCCATCCAAGAAACAAAAGGCCCCAGCGGTGGTAGATATACTGGCAACATTCTACAACAACAGCGAAATGGCCATTTCGGATCTCAACTTTCTGGTGGCTGTGCCGAAATCGCAGAAGCTGCAGATCCTGCCGCCCTCGGGCCAGCATGTGAGCTCCGGATCCACGGTCACACAGCAAGTCAAAGTAGCAAACCCTTCAAAGTCCGCTCTTCGTCTTCGCATGAAACTGGCATTTACGACTGACGGTCAAAAGATCGAACACATGTTTGATTATAGTGGGTTTCCATCGTCTGTTGTGTAGTTTTCTTTTAATAACGGCACCTTATTTCTATTCTGCAGCTCCATTTGCCATACATTCCTAGCATTACCACGCTTATTCTGGCTGTGTGTATTTTGCACTTTTTAGCACTTTATCTTGCCTTTAGAGACAGTTTGAAGCTGCAACCCATAAATGGTTTTATGGAAATGTGGTGATTTTGCCTACTATTCTTGTTGGTGTTGCTAAACATGAAGGACATGTTTGTTTGTTTGTACGATATTCTGTTGTTTTGTATTCTCGTTTGTGTTAATCGACTGTATTATACGCTCAGTGCACGAAATATGAAAGAGAAGAAGGAAACCATGAATCCGCCGGAGAAAAGGACGGCGATTTTGCGGGTCTTTGACTTTGTATGTCACATCATTTAGCATGCAACAATACCATGATGCTTTTCTGCAAAATTAAAGAAATAAACACAACAGTAGTTTGCTAACGCATCAACATATCCTTCTATCTTTATCTTCTCTCCGCCTTCCATTGAACTTGGATGAAACAAATACAGTAACACATGTAGACTCGCGAATGGACAATATCCGCAACCGCAGCTGCTTTGACGCACTATCACAATGCACTTGTGATATACTTTATTGCAGGTGCGTGTGCCTGCGTATTTGCTGCCAAGATCCTAAAGGTCCTTATCCGACAACAGCGACCATCGTCGATTCGGTTGTCTCAGAAAGCATCCTACGGCATGCCATCAACGCATTCTGCCGCTATGACCTACTACAGCGTTTCTATATCCTATATCGTACTTGGTGGCGGTCTTACGGATGAAAATGGTTACGTGTTGAGAGACGGGTCACCAGCCACAAGTACATGTATATTCCAAGCCATTGTTGTCGTTTTGGTCTGCGCGGTTGGTCTATTAGCAGCATTGTCCCGAGCACTCAACGGACACCATTCTATGAGCCAGGTGCTTGCTGGTGTCTGTCTGGGCGTTGGATTTGCTGCTGCGTGGTGGTATCTGCGCAGCCTTCTTATCCTTCCTATTGACAAAGCCATCGAGTTTATTGCCACAACCCCGCACCATGTTTGAAAACGTGGCAACAAATAAACGCAGATAGACCTTCAACCAAGTTAGCTTCCAGTGTATGCCATATTCTTCCAACACAGGTCTTGTTATACAATGCGGTTGATGGTGTACATTTCTAGAGAAAGAAAAACGGACAAAGAAAGACAAGCTAGATATTATATCTTGAAAGGTAATAATCTTTTAAAGCAAAGCGTCACATCCCATTTCCATTCAGCGCTTGAGGCTGGTTGATGGCTCGATCCACTTGCTGAGCATGAAAAGTCGCTGCTCAAGCTCCTGGTTGTCCTTCAGATCGGCAAAATCCCAGTCAATTGATGTGTCAAAGAACGATGTGGGTGTCTGGCTCTTCTGTAAGGAAGGGATCTGATACAGCGGGTATCCGTATGGAGCCTGGTCGATGCCCTCAGATACGCCCTCTGACGGAGTACGCGAAGCAGAAGAGTCCGTACGTGTGCGTGCAAATGGTGAAGAGTATGATGTAGCTGGACGAATTAGTGTCGGGTCATCAGTGATAATATCTTCAATCACAGAGTAGATATCGTTAACCTGTGCCTTGAGGTTGCGGACTGCGCTGTGTATTTGTTGCTGCAGCGTAACATCGGCGGCATATGGATATTTTGTGCGTTGTGCGAGATGCAGCTCCCGAAACATTGTCGTAATAAGGCGGAACTTTTGCATGTTGAGCAGCGACTGGGCCTGATTAACATTTGATATCGCAGCTGAGTCGCAGCGCACTTGTCTGCGGCTGGACGGCCTATCAGACGGAAGCTGGGGCATAAACTGGCTGTTTGCGCTGCCCTCCGGTCCAGTTGGGTTGCGCGAACGCATCTTTTGGTATTCCTCGGAATACGACGCGTTCGCCTGGTCTGCATGAAACAGATCGGTCATATGCACAGCGATAAATGGAACAAGTGGAAGAGGCACGCCGTTTGCTGCCATTTGGCCTTGCTTGGACCCCGTGCCGCCTTTGCTGCTGAACATCCCGCTGCTTCCATTCGAGGTACTGCGAGCTCTGCGATTGCGCGAGTCGCTTGGCTCAATACTTTCTGCTGTGTGCTTGCCAGTGCTGCTGATGGAAACCACGGTCGATCCGGTAAACGCTGAGGAGCCCGATTTGCTGCTTCCTGAAGATATGTGTCCAGCACTTCCACGCCCGCTCTTTGACGACGAATATGCAGGAACCGAGCTATGACTGCCGATAGAACTTCCAGAGCTGCCATGCTTGCTTACAGCGCCATCTCCAGAATTGGTGGCACTTGGGTCAAAGTACATGAACGAGGCCGCACGGATGTGAATTGCATAAGTGATGCAGACACAGTCCTGCTCCGTCAATAGAGGTCCAGTATTTTTCACTACCGACACAGAACTTGGGGCATTCGACTTTTTCCGCGAGTGCGACTTGCCATCATCTCCATTGCTGCCGCCAAAGAAGGCGCCATGTACAAAATGACCAAATCCACTGCCTGAGCTGCTCAGAGAGTGTCCATTCGAAGAGCTGTTGAAAGAAGAGCCGCCTGACAGATTGGGATGAGCATGAGCAGTAGACATAGCGACTAGGTCTTTTGCGCGCGCTATCTTTAGTTGTTCGGCTATTAGGCTAAATATCTCTTCATCGGGTCCTGAAGCCCCGGTCAGTGCCGCCTTTAAAGACTCTCTGTACGTACGGAAGTTCATGCGCGATTGCAATACCTCCAGTATTTGAGCCACAATGTCCTTCATCAGCTCTGGCACAAGTGCCCATGTCCCGTGCAGCCGCCTCACGGCCGAGTTGTCAAGAGCAATGACGATTTCAAACGCACCATAGTAGTTGCGGCGCGCCAGGCAGTGAAGCGCAACATGGATAAGCTGCTTGACGACAAGCGCACGCGCCGCACTAGTCGGCTCTGAAAGGACCGACAAGACGGTCCAGTATGTAGCCTGGTTGAACCACGAGGTCATGGCTGTCAGGTTGGGAACAGGGTTGCTTGCGCTGACTTGGCCCTGTTGTGTTTGCTGGACCCCGGCCAATGCGGATGCCGAGTTATGCGAATCTGCTGTGACAGCGCCCTGCATTGTGTGCAAAATCGTCTCCAGGTTCCCAACGCGGCCTTTCAGCGAAAACTCTGTTGCACTTATCCGCGAGAACAGCTCGTGCTCCAGGAGAGTAAGCTGTTCGGCAAAGGTGGCTGGATCAATGCCAACAAGATTTATGCGGTATGGATTGCGGTTCGCAATGGTGTAGTTTAAAAGCGTACGACCAACTGGCGTCTGTGGAGTAGGAACCCCAGATTTTGCTAGCGCCTCCATAACAAGCAGTCCAAAGTCACTCGCGTACATGTTTCCGTTAGGAATACGCAACCCGTGCTCGTCGCCATCGCCACCAGCCGCCAGATCCGCTGCATTGGGGTTAATCGAATGGTTGTCGCTGCGCTGAGATATGCGCACAGAGCCGCTGTTATACCCTCCAAACGCCTCCGCATCTACGCTGTTTCCAGCTGCCTCGTGCATATTGCTAACATTGGTGCTGCTGTTCTTGCTTGACCGCGACTGGAATAGGGACCGGAAATAGGAAGTAGAGCTTTTCTTGACGGTCTGTGGGCGGGATGAAGAAGTCGGGACGGGAACAGGGAATCCACTCCCAACGTCAGTGGCATGACGCAAAGAGGCACCATTCCCGCCAGCATCAGCATAAAGCTGGTAGTTTGGCTGGTAGCCATGGCCGTCGGTTTCTCGCTGAACCGGCATCGCTGTATCGTGTACTCCGTATACGCTTCCAGCCAAACGTTCTGGTCTTAAATGCGGCTCGACAGATACGGAAGCTGCATTTGGACCACCTTTTTTGCATCCAGACAGCTGCAAGTCGATGGCAGACCTGGCCGACTCGGCAGTTGGCGTTGGCATGCATGAGCTACGGATGCTTGACGCCTGCGAAGGAACAATCGTCGTCTGTGCTGTTGTTGGGCGAGCGGACGGGCCAACAAACGCCGGCATCTCCACTGCAAGCAGTCTGCCTGAAGACAGCTTCTGGCGAATAGCATTAACGAAATCGGCACGACCAGGTTGCTTCTGAATGTGGGAAAGAAACAGCAGCAAAAGTCTTGTGAGACGATGGTGCAATCTGAAATCGTGGGGGTGGAACTTTATCCAGTACTTTATGATGTTCATTACACGCAGCTGTATAATGGCGCCGTCGTTTCTAACCAGCAGGGGAAGCTTCTTGGAAAGGGCATCCGCAGCTGGAGCAGCCAACGACTGCGATGATTTTGTGGCCGCGGCATTAGGTGTCGTCGCTGTCACGTCATTATTGGTATTGCTGCTGCCAGCCTTGGCATTAGGCCCCCCTGATGTCGTAGTATTGGCATTATTGGATTTGCTTCGCCAGCCGTTAATAGTCAGATACTTGCAGTCGCACTCGCTGGTGCTGCCAGCTTCCTCCACCTCCGAGCCTTCAGCATCATTTCCAACATCGCCATTATCAAAGCAATTGAGATAGCGCACAATTATCAGCCGCATGACATCAATCGGATGAGCGAAAAATCGATACGAGTTCAAAAAGTCGGTCAAGAGGTCTGAGTCGACATTGCCCTCGGGCGATGCCAGACGGTTGACAAGCACACGCAATGAGACGCACTTGACACTACGTGTAATAAGCCCGGACTCGGTCTTCATAGTCACGTCAGCCAGCTGGTTAGTGAAAGAGTGAGTATGCACATTTGCTGACGAGCTTAACTGTGGTGTCCGCGAACCGAATCCAGACGAAACAATAGTGGGCTCGCTGGCATCCGAAGACGAGTGGGTGAGCGCTGGCGGATGCTGGACCGAAAACCCGTTGTACGACACATGTTGGCGCACACCATTCCCATTTCCTGACGGTGTCTCTGGACGACCCATCAGACGCAATTGCGAAGAAACCGAGCCCTTGCGTCCAGAGCTCCGCGACGACGACGGCTTCTGACCAGCGACACTGGCAATCGTGCTGGACGATCCTGTGCGCTCCAGGCCGTGGTGGCGACCCAGGCCATTCGCCTTGTCTCGGGGAGGATCCGAGCTATCGAGGGGGGCGATATGCACATCATAAGACACCTCGTCGGAGCAGTTGTCATCATTTAGTGGCCACCACATACCTGGACCGGAGGATGAGACATGATCGGCGCCCTGCTTCGTGCCCTTTGCATTCCTAGATGCGCCGATGATGTCAGATAGCGTGTCCAGCCAATCACCGCCGGGGCCGCTGGGGGGCATTGAGAAACTGCTACGTCTAATGTTCGATTTTTGGAGGAATTCGACGGAGCCCTTGTCAACAGGCTGCACATCCATCATGTCAATAAATGCTGGGTTGAGGTGCTTGATCGCCGAACCGCCGCGCTCCATAGTGATAAGCAGTGGGCCGATCCTGCGGATTCCGCCATGGGAGCCTTGCTGAAGCAGCACGGACATGCATCGCGACTGCTGCCTGACTGCATTTGAAAACAAACTATTGCGACCAAGAACATTGTCGGCAACATCACGCCCCTTCATCTGCTCGGCCGCGGCAGCTGTGTGTGGCCTAGGTATCGGCATCTGCGTCGGTAACGACTCTTCCAGAGCCGCTTTACGTCTGGCAGCCCCTGAGCTGCTAAAGGACGAGGCTGACGTGCTTTTCGAAAAACGTGGTGGCTGCAGCCGGGCTGATTTGGATATGTAGTTATATCCATGCTCGTGAGCAAGCTCCTCAGAGGCACGGCATTCTACAATTGACAAATCCAGAATCGGATGTTTGGGGAAGAACATGGAAGACATGACAAGAAAATAAAAATAGCAAAAAGTAGGGACGCAAGCACAAAAACAAAAACAAAAACAAAACAGAACACAAATATGTAGATCAAAACAAAATACGATTAGCAGAATATAGAAATAAAGTGTAGTATGAAATATTCAGGGAAGCAAAATAAAATTAACGAAGGGGGAGGAACACGAACACAACTAGGAGAATATGAGAGAAACTGTTCCAGGAATCAGAGGAAGAAGCATCTGCTTTTAAGTGTCAGCTGGTACTATAAAGGGTGGTATTATCTGCACAGGCAAATTGTAAACAGTAGGAATGCAAATATGAAGCATCCTGATGCAAGAACACAACTGTGCATATCGAAAACTCCCTATCCGTCAATATCTCTTAGTCAAGAGCATTTTTTATGAATGCCGGGTCATAGTGAGCGTATAACAGCCGAGGTATAGCACAGCTAAAAAGACGCCTTGGCACCGCAAGATACGACGCGTAAATTGAGTGCGGATTTTGGGTCTATCAAGGTGGAAAATGCGCTCAGACAGACCTGTGCTCCATTCAAGGCAGCAAAATGGGCGGTTGAATGCATGGATTGAACAAAAAAGAATTGTAGCAATAAACGGCACAATGTTGTTGACACGGAGGAGAAAATAGAAAGAATGACCTCCATGGTCCTGATTGAACAAAACAGAAAAACAGACACACAAACAAGCAATGATGTCCTCTCATTTCTAGCAATGCAGTACTATTTAACACAGCACTAACAACAACGGCTTGTTTAAAAACGTGTAATTGAAATCAAAAAGCATGCTGAATAAAGTGCTTCATTTGCAGAAAAATTAATAAAACGCAACGTGCACGCATTTTGAAGGATAAATGTCAATTGTCCAGAGGAAGTATACCACAAATGTACAGCTTCGATTTAAAAAATGTTTAGCAGCTTGGATCCGAGTATATGAGGTGGGGACCATGGATGTGCGTGATGCAAAGTGTCGTTTGTATGCTGCGCAAAAGAAGATATAAAAAGACAAATCAACGTGTACTCCACAGGAACAACAGCCATCATAAGCTGTAACAAGCCATGTATGAGCTGTACTACCACGGGCGGTAATTCTGGAAGCACTGAAGCAATGTAACTGCTGTAAAAGACATTATACATTATCTTGGCTGCATAAATAAACAATTTTGTTAGAAAGAAACATTGTCTTTTGGAATAAAGTCTTCAGGGAAAAAAGCAAGAGCCAATTGTTAATGTCGTTGAAGCAAGATTGCAAATGGTATCAAGCCACCCATGTGCCATAGATGGCTATAAAAGCTCGCCATGGTGATGAATATGACATAGAGATTACAAATAACCCTTCATATCCAGACAGCAAGCTAGTAAATCAATCAATCAGAATCAGAAAAGATTCAAAAATGAATATGAATCAAACAGGACCATGCAAAGATAAAATGCCCAACTCACAAATCATAAATAGTCTTTCACATCTACGGAAAACAGAGGACACAGGATGCACTATTAGGATCTGCTCTGCGCACACCGTTCAGAGGCAGTAGTACTTACCAAATCTAGATATTCGAGCCAAGTTGGACTCTGTCAAAGATCGCATGCGTCGAGGTTTACACATACTTTCTCGGTCATAAAGCGTCTGCTGACTTGGGCTTCCTTTGGTTTCGCTGTCCGAATGGTATTCTGGTTGTTTTGTGTGGCTGTCGCCATAGAAGCTAACCCCATCCAAGCCAGTATCGTCCAGCGTTGTACCAATAAGCACGCCAGAGCAGAAGATGGGAGAATGGTCAAACACCATTGTCGGATGTCTAGTCACACCACCAAGCTGCTGCTGCTTATCCTCGCTATCCCAAGCCTTCTCATATCCACTGACTGTTTGCATATGTTGATCATACAAAGGCCTATTGGAGTTCTGATCCGCATGAACCTCCTCATCATGGCTCTTCCCTGCATGTTTGTCGGGGGTCTCTGCTCCCGCTGTGCGAAGAATGCCGTGATGGCTTTTGTCACTATGTACATCAAACCCATACAGCTGTTGCGGCTTCCGTTGCTCCTGCGCAACAAGGTTTGTTGGCGACTCGGTCAACAAACATGCTTCAGGCAACGCAGGTCTGCAACTTTCAACCCTAGCGTTATCACCATCACTTGAGTGAATGACATCTGTTGGAGTGCACGCTGCTGTTGAAGAGGCTGTGTGTCCAGTAGAGAACGTATCTGTTCTAGTTGTGGGTAATATGTGGGTAGGCACCGACACTGGCGTTGATGCTGATGCTGATGCTGATGCTGATGCTGATGCTGATGCAGGTATTGAAACATGTCTCGAAGCGGACTGAGCAAGCTTCATTTCGGGTGGCAAAACTGGTAAAGGAGCGCTTGGCGGGTTAATAAGGAGTCGCTTATGCTGCTTGCTGCGTGCACTGTATCGAGGGTCAGAAATGTCTTCAAACAGACCACCACTTTTGCTGTTGTACGACTCGACGTGAGAATAAACAGGCGACAGGCTCCAAGGTCCAAAACATTCGGGATTCTGCCGACTTCCACTATGAGAATGATGATATGGGTGATCTGAAGCACGAACACCAGCTAGCTTCTGCTCCAGGCAATAGGTTTCAACAGCTGCACCAGCCGTAGCAACAGGTAGAGCGCTTGTGGAATCGGCTGTCGAAAGGCGGTACAACGATTTGGGAGGAAGGTAAATATAAGAACCAGCAGCAGTAGAAATAGGGTTGTTTCTCTTGTTGGTCTCCGAAGAGCAAAGGTCGTTTTGTTTTTGATGAGACGAAGAGAAAAAAAGCGCGCCGTCGCTGCTGTTCCTGGCACTGCTGTGGTGTGAGCCGGCACCACTAACGAAAACAAAGGAATTTGTTGATGAGGAGGATAAAGCAGAGATGCTGGTTGTGCAGTGGGAGGGGGCTGTGTTGATATCAACACTTTGTGTATCAATGGTAGGCGCTTCTCTGGCGCCGGTGGTGTTTAGCAAAGCAGTGGCATCCAACCCATTCGTCCTGTTCACGCTGTATGGAGTGCAACACTTGCTGCAGCCATCACAACCGCCATTAGCCCCGTTGTTGCCGCCGCCGCCGCATTCCCCAAAGCCTTCATGAATGCACACTTCCTTTTGGTTCCTCCGAGTTTGACCTACCGAATCGCTGGCACCGCTGGTTCTAGACGATTGCACATCCACATAAAGTGCACGAGAAGCGCGACCGTCTGCTCTATATTCCGCCGAGTATACGAGCTCTGGTGAAAAAGCGCTTGCCTTTTCTTCCGCTACACCAGTGCCACTACTTGTTGGTGTTTCTTCATGGCACGCACAATGCCTTTTGTGCTGTTTGCCTAAGCAACCACAACCTGGAAAAGCAGCTTGTTGATGCTCTGCCGCTTGTTCAATTTGGCTTGCCGTTTTGTGACGAGCCACTTCCGCAAGCCACCGAGGTGCATCGCCAACAACGTTATTTGTGGAGTCTTTGCAATTGTCCTTGAACTCTGAGCAAATGGCAGACGTGCTATCGCTATTCACAATGTCCAATACTGGTGCTGAGGAAGAATAGGTAATGCTTGTCCTGTAGCTACATTGCAAAGAACTGTTTGTGGATCCACTGTGCGGCTCGGCGGCTTGGCCGTAGTAGAGGTCGGAGAACGATCTCTTACAATCAGCTGGCTCCAGCGTGTTATTCAATTCGGCTAGATGTGGCGCAGTTTCCTGAGAAAATGCGGATCTGTTGGGATCCGATGTACTGTCAGCTTGCGCACAATGTCGGGAAGAGGCAGACCCCGATGCTGGTGCGGACACACACAGCGCCGCAAGCGCTTTTGATTTTGGACTGGTGGTCGCTCCATTCTCAGTGCTCTTAGCACTTTTGCCTATCGGTAAATTGCCGCCACTTTCGCGTAGAGAACCAACCGCGCACGATGTCTGCATGGTCAGCGACAGATCACAAATATCATCAGCCGGATTGGCCTGGTCAGGTCCGGCGTCATGAGTGTAATAAGCTATAAAACTACTTAAGGACCGGTGAGTGTTACTGCCTTCAACGTGCTTCTCTACAGATGATGCAGATACCCGACTACTCGAACGCGAGATGTTCACCGGAGCAAATAACTTTCCAGACTCATTGCAATCATCGCCACTGCTAGGATCACCAAGCGGCACACAGTAGATGTCGTCATCGGAGGCGATGGTTTTATGTGAAGGCTGCTTCCGCTGTCTGTTGTCTGAAGAAAGCGAACCTAGCAATCCAGAGAAGCCACGCCTGGTTGATTCGTCTCTTGGCAGCCTGTCAATGCAGGCAGCTGTAAAACTCCCACTCCTCCATCTATTAGATGGCAAGATCCCAGTGTTGCTGCCAGTGTTGCAGGATCTATCTTTGGGCTTATTGTCAGTGTCGTTGCAATTGCTAATATTTGTAGAGGCAATGTCACTGCAGCTTGCTGAGGTCGCTTGAATAATGCGGCCATGTGTGTAGAAATTGCGCTGAACTGATGCTACTGGTGTTGATATAGGCGACACGCCGGTTGTTGCCGGTGTACTAGAACAATGCTCATTGACCACCTCTGACGATAAACGTGAAGGGCAAGCTGTTTTTGAAGCACTCATCTGTTGCTGCCAGGCAAGTGTTAGACTACCATGACGCTTGTACTGGTTTTTTCTACGTCTTTCCAGACGAGAATCAATAGGGGGTTTCTCTTCCTCGGAACTTTTGATAGAAACTTTTCGCGCCTCGGTGTCAATGGATGATCTGGGTCGTGGAAAGGCCACAAGGCCTTTGCCTTCATATTCACCACTGTATGGCGTCTTGCAATCCTGCTGTATTAATTGCTCTGAGGTATTTTCTTGATTATAATACGAAAGACGTACGGGCGTTGAGGTGCCGCTTTGGAGAGCGACCGGTATCATTGAGTAGTCACTGTTATCACGAGTGTGGTGTGCCATCTTCGCGCCTAAACTATATGTATAATAGCATGCAATAAGAACATTAAACTAATTATCACTTTGTTTTATAAACAAAAAGAAATATTGTCAAGAGCATTTTCTGGCTTTAGATGCAATATATAGGCTGAACAGATAGCATATATGCAAATATAACCATTTTATCAGCTCTTTAAAAATGTGGCTCCGCGCGTAGATCGTTTGTTCGCGCCGCTTTTTCTTTGTTCTTTTTTTTCCCAAAAGCGTTCTATTTTGGCCGCCAATATTGCTTTTCTTACCTAGCGCTATATCTCTGTATCTGCAGCAGGTTATAGTAAATATGCTAAAGAGTTTATATTTGTGCACGAATAGTGTATAAATGTAATGATAGTCGTTTATAACGTAAATAAATCGGTTCAGAGGGGGAAATGATTTTTAATGGATAAAGCAAAAATTAGATGGAAAAATTAGACATGTTTTTTCCAGGAGACCAGGGGAGAATATTTGCGAGTTCGATATGATAAAGCACTTAAAGCTCGCAAACGCAGTAGCTTGAATTTTCTTTCGTTTCAGGGAGCTGTTTTGTTCTAACATTGTATTTGCGAGAATAAAGGGGAGGGAGGAAAGTGAAGCAAGAATTGAATGTAGCTTTTTAAAAATTTTCATTACGCAATAAAGTATAGCAAATGCTCACAATACAATATTATGATGTATGGATATTGGGGACCGGATCCTTTTCCTTTTCATAAAACGTTTCTTGCGCGCACAGAGGTATAGGGACAGTCGCTGTTCGACTGGTGACACTGTTCAATGTTTATTTTATCTAATATTACTACTTCTCTAGACAGAGCCCACTTGTGGTAGTCGTGCCGTTTAGAGAATATGCGTCTGTGTCACAGTAATCACTTGTTAGAAGGGGGAGTGTTAGCCATGCTCATTTATATTCTGTTGAGCCGATGGCAAGTCAGCAGCCATTGTTATAAATTACTTTTATTTCTATTTCCTTAAATCAATTCAATGCTTTTGGGCAAGTAGTTCGGAAACTGGGTCTGTGTGCCAACAATACTCTCTTTTATGCTTGCTGTGTTGCTACTGCCTAGATGCACAAGTTGTGGTCTCTTTTCGCCCAGTAAACGAAAAGAACAAGGGTTCTATTAAAGACCGGGTCCAGAATAATAGCCTAATCGTGAACAATAGCTCCTATTATCAAACTGCAAGGCACAATAAAATTGCTGTCGTTACTACTGCTTTAGCCACGAAATCTGCGCTTGCCTTTGCAGACAGGTACCAGATCCAAGCGCTATACAGAACGCTATAACATCATTATAAATGTATCCAATCCTCAAGTAACTAGTATTCATGATATGTTCATGGCGTGCTCATTTGTATGTGTGTACGTGCGCTACTAAAGCTACACTTGCAAATTTGAGTTAATTCGTACAACGAAAGAAACAAACAAAAAATTAGACATACACGATTTCATGGAACCGAAAAATGTTCAGTCATTGCAGAAGAGAGAGAATGGATAATGTTGCGACTCAAAGGATTTCAATCCTAAAAAAAGGAAAGATCAACGAGAGTTTGCACCAAATGTTGTAGCAAAAAAGATGAGCTATTTCTGTCTCAGTATTCATACATTCGGGGAGAAGACATGGGAATAAACCCGCCCATGCAAAAGTGAATCGCACTACAACTCCCAACCACTTAGTTGATTCGCCGTAAGCTGGAAAGAGAATCCAGAAAAAGTATAATGGAGCGAGCGGAACAGAATTTTTCATTTGGTGCTTACAGCTCCATGGGGAAAAACATGTATCCACCGCTCTGAGGTGCGCTGTCGTCGTCAGCAGACCACGAGAATTCATCGCTAAGCGCATCGTCGTCAGTTTGGTCAAGGTTCACCTCGTTTTTGCGCACACCAACGAACCGGCGCTGCTGCTTGTTGACTGCATAGTCCACTGACATGCACTCCATCTTATTCGTAAGACTGGGGATTGGCAGCTCTTCCACGTCGTCCGCCCACGAAAAGGCGGTAGTCATATCTTCGGCAACAGCAGCAACAGCGGCACCGCCGTTGGTTGCAAGCTTGTGAAGCTTTCCACCAGCCGCATTGATGTGCTTAAGCGGCGCAGGCATGCTGTGCATGGCAACCCTCGAATGCTGCATCGGATATTGCTTGCTGCTGGTCTGTTTGCTGTGGATGTTCTTGGTTCTAGGAAGAGCTTTTTGTATTCCATCGTGCTTTTGGAATACAGGCGCCCTTTTGGCAGCCAAAGTTGCGTTGGCAGCAGCGCTGTTGACGGCCGCTTTACGTTTTCTCCAGCTGCCTTCGGTTTCGTCATCAGCATCGGCATCGACTTCGTAGCCAGAGTGACGATTTTGGTTCCTTCTATGTCTCTCTGCACTGGTGCTGTTGCCAATAGTCGACGAGCCAGGCACTACCGGCGCAAAAGTGCGTCCTTCATTGCTGTTAGACACACCGCCGACAATCGATTTTATGTGAGGGCTATAGTATTCAATTGACGAGTTGACGAGAGTAGCCGTGAGAGAGCTGTTCGCAGAGTTGGCTGCTGTTGTTGCAGTCGTCGGAGTGCTCGCGCCAGAGCGACCATTGCCCTGGACCATTGGGGACAGTGTGCGTGGAGCGACATCGGTAAAGCGCACACGACTAGCTGAATGCACATTAATCTTGCTAGCATCATGACCATGGCGCGGCAACCGTTGGAATGGTGACATGTCCTTGGGGTTTATGTCAGTGTGCGCGCTGTCGCTGAATTCGTCGTTTGTGGCATCGCTGAAATGGCCAAGAATACCAAAGACATCTTCATTGGCAACATCGTCATCAAAGTACGACGATGCTCCACCATCCATGGCGCTGGATGCCGTCATCGCCGCAGAGGCAACCGAGCGCTGTTTTAATGCTGCTGTCGACGATGAAAGATGTCCTGTCTCAGCAACTGAGTCCGAGGACAAAGCCGAGTTCTCCTCAGAAATCCCAGACATGGCAGTGCCACTGATGCCAGCTCCGCTCTGCTTAGGGACGCTAAAGCCAAGAGAAGTAGCTCCAACAATATGCTTAGGGAATTTGCTGACCATGTCTGCTGCAGCCGCTCCGTTCTCCAAAGCACCTGCCAGACCGCCGTCATTTGCAAGTGCAGACTCGTCTTCTTCAGACAGATCCTCTAGCTGGTCGGCCCATGACATGCTGACTGACGAATGGTGCTTTGCGACATCGTAGCCATTGTCGTCGCTGCTGCCTGCAGAGCCATCGGCGTCGGTGCTGTTGTCCTCTTTGCCTTGACCAAGACCATTCTTGGGCAACCCCATCATTGAAGATTGCAGAATGGCTGCGGCCGCCTTTGCCGCAGTCGGGTTGACCTCACGGGGCATCATCTTACGTGCAGCTGCAGCCTGGGTCGCGGGTATAATCTGGCTGAACACCTGAGCGGGGACCGATGTCGAAAGGTTGCTCGTATGATGTGGGTACATGTACTTGCCCTGCTGGTTGCCGTAGACATGCTTCTTGGCATAAGGCAGCTTGGATTGAATGTTTTCTGGCGAGGCTGCGTTTACAGAGCCCAGAGCAAGTGCGGTCGATGCTTCAGCAGGCTGGGGCGAGTGGTGAAGCTTGGGCAATGCGCCAAATGCACCAGACGACGGAAGCCACCACTTCTTGCTAACGGAATCGGAGGCGGTGACCGAATTGTTGGTGTTGTTGTTGTACGACTTGCCAAATGTGCCAGCAGCGGCTGTAGCAATGGTTGTGGCCGTCGTAGGAGATGCGTTGTTGATGCGGCGGGGTGTGACACCGTTGAAACCAGCGACCTTGATGTTGCTGTTGCTGTTAGGGCGAGTGGCAATTGGTCTTGGTACTGAAAGTGTTGCAGCAACAGTCTTGGGCATCTTGAACGGGTACTCCAAGTCGTGAACCCACTGTTTCAGCTCAAGCACGTTGCAGCGCCCACTCTCGGGAGAAAACACACGAGTGACTAAAAAGTCCGCAACCTCGCGCGGAAGCTTTGGGAACTGACCTACAAGGAACCCAGCGCCCTCGCGCAGAAAGCGGCAGAATTTGAAGCACTTTTCGCGGAACGGATCGTTCCATGGCGACTGAGCAAAGAGAAGGTTGAGGAAAAGAACGCCAAGCGCCCAGACATCCGAAAGACGGGGCGAATAGTCGATGCGCGGTCCATACACTGTAGGATCGTTGGGATTCAATGCGGCATTGCGGTTCTCGTAGCTCATGTAGGGCTTGCTGCCACACTCATAGTCCGTCGAAAGCGACTCGCGCGTGGCAAGGCCAAAGTCGGTGAGCTTGAGGTTTCCATCGGCGCCCAGTATAAAGTTTTCAGGCTTTAAGTCACGGTGGTACGCCTTCAACGCATGGATGTGCGCAACGGCATCGATCATCTGCTTGAACATGCGCGTGGCCTCAACAAAGCGGCGCTCTTCCTGGTTGGCGTTAAACGCCGGGTGCTGTGTGATGTAGTCGTAGAGATCTGGACCGGCCACACGCTCCATTACCAGAAAAAGCCAGTCGCTGGTTTCAAAGTGCGAGTACAACGTCACGATATGGGGGTGCGGACACACGGAGGCATGTATCTCGAGCTCGGTACGCTGGAGCGAAAGCTGGCGTGCAGATAGCCCAAGCTTCGAAAGACATTTCAGTGCATACTTTGCGCCATCGTGGTTGCAGCGAGCAAGATAAACAACAGCATAGGAGCCCTCGCCAAGAACGCTGAGAAGCTTGTACCGCTTGCCAGTAGTGTTGTCGGTGATCTCTGAGCCAAGTTCAAAGGGCAAGCTTTCGGGGTCGATATATCCGGGGGTCCTCATTGACTCCGCAGGCGACATGGTATAAGGCGTGCGCGCCTGAGCAATGTCAAACATCGGGGGCATGCTGACCTTGGTTGTTGCAGTTGAGGAATCGGTATGCGTTTGCTGCTTGGTCTTGTTGAGCGCAAGGGAGATTCCCGAAAGAAGCGAGGCGTCGTTGTCCTGGTACGTAGACGACATAAATGCGTTTGCTTCGCGAGCATTGGCAGCCTTGCTCGCAGTCGATGTTGCGCCCATAGTGGTTCCGCTGTAGTTGTTCTGAGCGCGCCACTGCTTGTTCATGTCGTGAGCATTGGGAACACGACGGATAGAGAATCCCTTTGTGTCTCCATCGCCAGCTGGAATTGGAACCGAGGCATCATGGTGGTTCGAACGGCCTTGCTGTTGCTGTTGTTGCTGGCGCATCTGCTGCTGCTGATTGTAATGCTTGTGGTAGTTCTTCCATTGCTTTCCAGAGAACACGGGGTCGGGGTTCGTGCGATGACTGCCACGCGAATTGTGCTGGCTACGAGCAAGAGGGTGCGAGTCATTGCTGTTGTTGCCGTTGGCTGTGGGAATCTGCAGACGATACGAGACTCCTGAAGCACCAAAGCTCTTTGGGAACACCCGGTTCTGCGAACCAGCAACATCGTGCTTTTCGCTGCTATTAGCGGAGTTTTCAATGGTCCATGAGGCAATTCCGACGTTTCCGAACCTGAGCTTGGAGTTGGCCACGCTCGCCGAGGCAGGAGGAACAGAGGCAAGAGAGCTCGGTTCCGCAGGCTTCCTGGCTGGTGCGGCAACAGGCGAGGGGCGCTGGTGCTGTTGCTGATACGCTAGCATTGGCAATACTGGACAAGGGAATGGCGCCAAGCCTCAGGACAGAAGAGAGATTGCAAAAGAGTATACACCTTTAGTTGGCTTACTCTGCTTTCACAGAAGCCACACAAGCTACACGATAGACCCAGGACAGACTAACAAAGCCCAGGAGAAAACGAGCGAAAGGGGGAACTGCACAATCGCTACTTCCGTGATGCCTTTGTTGCCGGTATTGATTTTGTTGGGCTTTTATGACTACAGAATGGCGAACGCAAATGATGTGTAATGGTGGCAATAAAGTATGCAAATAATAATGAGTATTGGAGGTTTAGATACAATTTGGAAGAGACATAGAACAGAATACAGTGATAAAAAAGAAAAGGGGAAGAGGGGAAGATACAAATGGTATTTCGTACTAAAATTATGTACTAAAAGGTTAGCAAGACCAAGAGAAAAAAAGGGGAGAAGAGAGGCCCAAAAGGAATTGATATGCAATAAAAGGTTCCAAAGACTGGAAAGGGGGATTGGGAGAAAGGCTTTTGTCGACAAAGAAACCTGGAAAGAATACAGCTAGATATACAGCTCTTTATACCAAAGAGAAAAGGAAAGAAAGGGAGAACGCAAGAAACAGCAGGACACAGAGTGCTGGGAAGGGAAAGCCAGCCTTGTGTATGAACAGGACTTGTCTGCGTGCGTGCGTGTGTGGGACAGTGTAACAAGAACAGTACACGTTTGTATCAATGAATGCCAGAAATATTCTTGGTACGGAAAAATGCGGGTTTCTCTGTGGCAAATTTGGAAGCTGACAAAATGAAAGAAGAGGGGATGACCAAATTTATCTATTTCGGGGACAACGCAATCAGGATTCTGGATGTCTCATTCAAAAGGAAAAGAACACGCGAGAAGCAAATAGAATTAGGAAGCCAGCAGTTTTTTAGTAATAAAGCTGCGGATTATAAATATCCAACAGGGTATGAAAAAGAGTATCTCTCAGCACTTGCGGAAAGGAAAATTCGAGAAACCCGGCAACGAGGGGCATACAAAGATGGGGAACCTTCAGCACGTATGTTGCATTAGCAGTAAGCAGGCGCAGCAGTGGTGAGAGGCAGAACTACATTGGCTCTGACTCATTTTGCTATTTCGATTCATGCTGGGCTTCCCGCTACCTCACAGAAGCCTTATTGCAAGGAGAAAAAAGGAGGGAAGCGGAGAACATTATGATGTGGGGGTTTGGGGGAAGCTGTACGTGGAAGATTAGACGGATAGTCACACCACGGCAAATAAAGGGCAGCTGGGTGGTGTGAATGTGAGTGAGTCATCCCACTTTAGAGCACCACACGACATCATACCGCTCCCAGTCATCCCGCGGGCGTTTCTGCACACGTTGTCTGCAAATAGCGAAAGAATTATGAAATAAATGAAGCAAGTGATCCATGATCACACACAAGCATACAAAGTCAAGCACTTACCTGAGCCAAACAGATACAGATACGACGATTTTTCTCTCTTTCTGCCTCTTTAAAACAAAAGAGATACAGAGCAGAGGTGTAGAAGAACAAGAATGTCTTTTTTGGCAAAGAGAAGAAAAGAGCGCTTGTTGCTTCTTTTTCCACAGTTGTCAATGGAAACAAGCACAAGACACTAAAAATGCCCAACAGATTTATAAAAAAGATGGACAAAGGGATGCTGCTGCTGCTGCAAGTCGATCAGGCTATGAGCTTAGTCAAGAAACAAAAAAAGCTCAAAATTCAAATCTGCTTGTTTTCTGCAAGGATATCTGTTGAGAGATGTAAAGACAACACAGAAACTTGACAAGAAAAAAGGAGGTCTTTCGCACTATAAAGAACCAGCAAGTATAGTGCAAAAAAACAACAAAGACGCACTTTAACTCTCCTTTACGGGAAATAAGCCCAAGAGAGTGGGTTGCGTGCAAATGTCGCTGTGTAAAATATAAAAAGTACAGGTAGATATAAGATGCAGAGAGAGCCCTTTCCTGCGAAACAAAGAGAAATGCACAAGAAAGGAAGCAGAAGGAATAGACAAGAAGTATATAGAAACCAATACCTGCTTTTGAGAAAAAGAAAAGGACAAAGTGTTTGTGGTCCGTTTCTGTCTTGGCAAGAAAACTCCAGACAGCAGGCTGAGATCACACGCAGACCGGAGGAAACTGCAGGTAGAATGAAGCTCTCCCAGAGAAGTGTACACCGGTGATAGATAATAAAGGCGGATTAAGTGGCTTTTGCAAAAGCAAGTTCACCTTCCTTTGGATAGCGGTTGGAGAGCTGATTAGCACCGCCGAATACAAGTTTCCTGACTCCAGTAGGGATGCGCGTATATGCGGTATGTGTCGTGGTCAAGGCCGATATATGTGAGTTTGTTTGCATACGCTTGTGAGAAACGATAGATAGATAGATATACGCTGGCTATCCGTAGCGTGTGGTGCTTCTTGAATGGGATATGGGCAAAGAGGGGTAGTAAAAAAACAGAGCTTTCTCAGAGCGGGTCAAAACACCATAGCTGGAGACGGCACTTGATTTAAAAGCCAAAGAACGCTAAAAGAACAAAAAAGAAAGGGCAAGCCAGGATGGATGGTCACGGTTCTGGATCTCGTGCGAGAGTCGCTGACACTGTCGTTTTTGGACAATAGATCTGGATAGAGGTTTTGGGTTGGCGTGGTCTAGAATACAAAAAGTGTGCGTAGATATTTTTGTCAGAATACAAAAGAATACAAGAAATAGAAAAAAGGTGGAGAAAAGGAGGTGTTTTATGATTTGAATTGAATTTGCGAACAGTTTCCCAAGAAATACAGATACAACGGGGCTATAGGGCTTTTTAGACTCTCAGAACACGAAGGACGTTCTCTGGTCTGGCAAAAGGCCCAAAAGCAACGGATGAGTAATAAGGAAGAACCTTGCAAGGGAAGCTGCGTGCGCAAAAGCAAAACAAAAAGAAGCGAGACTAGCTTTTTATTATCTTGTTTCCTGTTCGTACAATATGTTCCGGGTCTTTTTTATCTGGTACTGAAAAAAATAAAAATGTGAGTGGTATTGGAAGCAGAGGAGAAAAGAAAAGCTCCACGAGCGGGTTTAAAAAAGGCTTGTTCTCTGAGCTCTGGAAAGTATACAGAAATCCTCAAGGGGCAAAAAGTGTGTGTGCGCTGTGCTGTGTGTTGTGTAGCTTGTGTGGTGGGAGGGAAAAATACAGCCCTTTTAATGTCTGGGCTTCCACGCATTCTCTTTTTTCCTTCTGAAGCGAGGCAGCTGATTGGCTACACAAGATGCAAGCAAGGCTTATCCCAGACGAAACACTGAAAAGAAAAAGGATGCAAAACCATGGCACACAGAAAAGAAGAGAAGGGAGGTGGTGGGACAGGCGGGTATTTGCCCGGCCCTTGTTCTTTTTTGCTTTTGTATTCTTTTTTTGTATTCTTTTCTGTATTCTTTTCTTTCCAAGCCTAGGCGGGCGGTGTTGATTGGGTTTGCCTGCAGCATGTGCCTTGCTCCGCGCCTGGAGCAAATTTGTGGCAAAAGGCAGCAGTGCTTGTTCGTTTGGGCCATGCATATCCGGGCTTGAAGCCTATTCCTGCAGAGCGCAGAGAAGAAGCGGGAACAGCAGCGATAGGATTTCTCATGGCTGGGCAGTGGATGTCTTGGTTGGGCTAGAAGAGGCCTGGGACGGGGCAAACCGAATCAAAGGCCAGCGGCAGAGCACGACGATTTTTTTTCCCAGCACGGTAGATTTCCATTGCGCTTGCACCGCTCTGGAGAGTCACCAGTACCGCTGCCCCGAGACATTTGCACCAACAGTAAACGTTGCGTTTCTTATCCGAGTTTTCTTCTCTCCCGGGCTCTAAAAGAACTGCTGTTACTTTTCCGAGTGCTCACAACAATAATAATTATCAATCATTCTCTTGCGTCACCTGGGTCTTCATCCCGTATTTTTTTGTTACTTAAAAAAGACCGGCAAGCAGAAAAGAAAATGTCCCCCCTCTCCGGCTGTAAAAAAAATAATCCCTTCTTTTTTCCAGACCACATGGCCGAATGGTGAAAATGTTTCATTCAAGCGATAAAAAAAGGATCGAGCTTCTTGTTCAACAACAAGAGCATAGAGCGACAGCAGTAGCTTGAGCAAATACAGTCAAGCTACAACTGATGTATATGCCACGGCGTGACCAACAACCTCCACCATTCTTCTTCAATTTTCCCTCATACCAAGCAAAATAATCCCATTCAGAGAGCCTTGAGACATTTATTAAGACACTTGTGCTTTGCCCGTATACAATATACAGACAGATAAAACCCCCGTCAATTAAAAACTGTCCACAATCCCTGAAAAAAGCCACAGCCGCCATTTGTCCACTGGGCCCATGAAGGCAGGCAAAGCATGAATAACGAGAAGCGTCTGCTAACCGCTAACCCGCCTGCCCTTTGTGTCTGGCCGGGCGGGGAGCGCTCTTGCTACTGCGTTGTGTCAGCGTCAAGCGCCTGTTTGACCAGCTCTGCCATCTCGGTCTTGCGCTGCTTGAAATCCTCCTCCTTGGCAGCCATCCACTCTGTCTCTACCAGAATCACTTGAATCCGTTCCATCCGTTCTTCGTTCGAATCAACCAGTACGCCATTAATACAAATCATTGCGAATGTCTGGTCAGCCGCCAATTGTCTGATCTACATTCAGAGAAAAAAGGAACATATGCATACATTGCTCATGCAGTAAAAAGCAACAACATCCGCCCATCCGTCGGAGCTTTTTTTTTTATCTTCAATTAGTAGTTAGTCACTCATGTGAGCAAAGAAAAAAAGCGCTGATAAAATAAAAGTCGAATTGAAATAACAGCAGGTTTTTTTTGCCAATTAAGGACCGATTTACACAGACGTAGCGCATAATACATGCACAATAAAAAGAAGCCAGCAAGGTCGCATAATAACTTGTGCATATGCGCAACACGGCGATGTGTGCTTACTCACTTAAAAGAAAGCACAACAACACATAGGCACACATCTCATTCACACAGTCAGAAGAGTCTAGCCTCGTATATCCGGATACGCAGGGAAGAATAAACAAAAGAAAAACAGAAAAAAGACAGGTTTAGCTGGATCAGCATAGCATGCACGCTGCGCTAATAACAATAGAAACCAGGTACTCGCCTTTGGAATCGGATGACAGAGGTACGCTAGAACAGATTCGAGCGCCATTCTTGCCATCTCGTCAGACACAAGCGACAAGCTGCCATAAAGCTTTAAGCACAGTCCGAGTCTCAGCGGCGCCCGTAGTCCATAGGCAACCCGGCGAACCGCTTGATATAGCGAAAGCAACCTACATAAAACACACATGTCCATCATCTCGTTTATTCTCTTGATGAGCGTATAGCACATGTAGCATAAAGTAAAGAATCGGCACCACAAGAAACAATAGTGAATAGCAGTGCTGTTCATGTGCCGCGTACACCTTCGCTTGCTGGACGCACATAGAAATGCATATGCAAGCTTCCATTTACAAGTGTCCGTTACAAGTAGGGTGCTCTCTGGAAGAAGAGAAAAAAGTTCCAGAAAGGGACAGGCAATGAAACAGATGCAAAATCCATGCCAAACAACTTACGCTTTTCCTGATGCCGAAACCAGTGCTCCTTGCTCGATGAGCTGATCGGCCACAATGAGTGCCGGATTGATGACCTTGCTGGTGCGTCTGTCTGTCAGCAAAAGCCGCGTCAGCTCTCCAACAATTCCATCCACACTCCACTTGTCGGTATGGAAGTCGCCTTGTTCCACTTTGCTCTCCTCTTCTTTTTCCTTTGCCTCGTTTCCAACCGGAGCAGTAGCAGCCGCGTCCTTGCTGCTATCTCTTGTAGCCGAAACATCCTCGGATGTTGGTGAAAGTGCGTCAGCATGCAACGCTACTGCTTTAACTGCAAACTTTCCCTAAGCGACACAAAAGCGCAAGAACATGAAATAAAGCATGTGTCATATATGTTACATCAGTATATGTTGTGTGGACTGCGACCAATCAGCCCTTGAACCTCATTCTCATAATAATAACAACAACAATGGTTATTACAGCATCCGGCAGCGTTTGTATGTGGTGGATGGGATCTCAAGCCCAGATGTTTCGGCTTGCCCCCTGCTGCTTGTTTGCTTGTTGGAATGTTTAGAAATTATCAACAAAAGAAATAGGCGGGATGAAAAGGATGAAAATTTAGGAGTGACATCACTGTCATTCAACGTCAGATAACATGTATTTTTTATTGGACCAGCATACACAACAGCGCCAAAAGGCCAACAGATGTTGCAGACAATAAAAGTAAGCAACACTCAGCAACCGCACACACATCTCATTTACACCATGCAGTCCAGATGATAAACACAATGGCAAGACGAGTGTCAACTAACATGCCGCAATCTTGCAAAGCGCAACATGTATCAATTGGCTTGGTGCAGAAAAGAAAAAAAACACACAGGTAAGGGAAGATTGGCAGACAGTGAGAAAGAAAAAAGTATACAATTACAACTGCATCAGAATAGACACATGCGATTATTCCCAAAGTGCACTAGCACTATAAAGCGTGCATAGAGTAAACAAACAATGCGCGGCGGGCAATGGCGAGTAATGGCTATAGTAGTGAGGAGCTGTTCTCCTAGTCCTCTTTTCTGCTGGTTCAGCGCCTCCGCCTTTGCCTTTTGCCTCTTTCTGCACACTACCACCACTATATGTTCCCATTTCACCATTGTTCCACTCTGGCGTACAATGGTAAAAATAGATAAAGAGAAAGAGAAAAAAGGAGCATGTGTTGGCAATAGCGCACTCTAGGCTTCTTGCACAATCAGGATATTATCATATTCTACCTACCAGTGGTTCTGCTGATCCGGTGACAACCAGGCCTTCAAACAATGGCTGCCTTAATCTCTGCTCTTCCACAGACAATGCGCAGGCGACCTGCACAAATGCTGCTTCTGGATCCGCCCAGTTGACTCCTCCAGAGTTCCGTCTTCCCGGCTGTCCGCCGACCTTTTCTCTACTGAAATAGAAACCCAGATTTTGCATTTCCTGCAGATATTAGAACATCTATCTCCCTGTATTTCTTTTGTCTGGAAGCAACGCAGACTGAGAGACATACATTGCAATTTCGCACATGATAGACCAATGCTGCTGGATAAATGAGGGTGGAGGAATGTTATAACACCTCATTCATTCGTTTACCAGTTAATAGCAAATCATAATCACCAAGCCAAAACAACATTATTCTCACACAAGTTGACCACAATACCATAGAACGGTGCAATCTACTTGTGTAGAGCAGATTGCTGCAACAAGCGGGTTTGCCAATGAAAAAAAACCCATGTGCAACTGTTTCATCTGCGTCACGAGGTGTCTCAACGGGGATAATGCACAGTATAAATTTTCCTGGCCAAGCAACTGGGATGAACGAGACGCAACATCTTTATCAGTTGGGCCCCTCTTTTTTCGATTTCAGCCCAGTAGAAAATAAAGAGGCATGGCGGAGGACAAAACAGGTGACAAAAAGGAGGAAAGAGCTCATCAAATTAACAACATAATTATTGCCACTGAAACCCCCCGCCGGTCAATGAAAATAGGGCACACATCCAGAGACTGAGAGAAAGTCTGTCGTCGTGCAGAATAAGAAAGTGTCAGTGCTGCTTGTTCAAGAATTGCACACCTTTTGTCCACGTGGTTCCCTACTAGTAAATGGAAAAAAGAATGATGTTGTTGTGCATCAGATGCCCAAATAAAACTCCACGTACCCTTCAAAACACTGGTAGACATCGTCCACGATGCTCAGGCCACCAAAATAGCGAAGATCGCTGTTTGCGCTAAAGTCCGCTGGTGGCGGAATGCATTTTCGCAGCTGCGCCAAGCACTTTTGCAAATGTTGCTGTGGTGGATCTGCCACAGCGCCCGTTGTTGCTTTTGTTGTTGTTGATGTCGCAAAATCCTGTTGGAAATACAGAATGATTTCCAGCAGCTGGCCAGCCCTTTCTCGCAGCCTGTCGAGCTTTTCCGTTGCCGCCCGCAATGTCCGCCCCAGAAGTAGAATCACCACATCTGCTGCCATCCTCGTAGCCAGTATTCTGTCGGATCCATAGAGCACCAGCAGCGTCTCCAGACACCGCTTGCGGACCCACGAACCCACATCTCCGCGGTTGTCCACCGAGTAGTCAAGAAGCCCCGCCATCAATGCCTCTGTTGCCGCCAACTCGTTCTTGAGTGTTCTTGTATCACAGCCACCAACACCACCACCAACATCTATAGCACCAAAACATGGTAAATAAAGGAAAACAGCCCTCCCCTTGCCATTCACTCTCCAGTCCCTCTCCAGATCAATTTAGCACATTGAATATAAAATTCTCTCCCGCCCCACTTTCTGGGCGCATCATCCGCTGTTGAATAAAAGCAAACAATGTTTGCTCTATTGTTTGCACTTACCTTGTGTCCAGCGCTGGCAAAACTGCCCGAGTGCTGCTGCTGCGTTTCTACGAATTTCCACGGTTGTGCCCTGCGTAATAAGATTGCACAGGAGATCAAAATCGCTCTGATTTCTTAGAGCACCCATTGCTAGGACATAGCTCTGGCACGAGGTTCCTGATCTCTCAACCCGGGTATACCGCTCCATACTACCAGCGAAAAAAGAGAGGTAAAACAACAATTCAATGCTGCAGAGATGCCACCATTTTTGTTCTGCAATTAGCAAGATAAAGTAAGGTATGCCAAATACGCCTTGAATGGCCCATGCGCATACTGCCATTCATTCTTCCTCATTATCGTCTACATGAAACAGGGCATATTGCATTTGGGCGAAAATAAAGAATGCATATCTTCTTGAATGTGCCACAGAAAGTCATCATGTCATTTCGCTTGTCCCTCAAATACCAAAATACAAACAAACCAACATATAATACTCTAGGGTCGAAGTTGTCCATGACAGCACCATTGTTGTTGCTATTTTAACGATACATCCGAAAATTAGACACAGGGACATACATAGTGCACAGCAACAATAGCACTTACATTGAATGTTGCTCGTCAGAAAGCCCGTATTTCCTGACGAAAGCAGTAAAATCCAGAACGATTCCCTGAACCTCCTTGCATACAGTTAGCGCCTGAACAAAGCTTTCAAAGAACTGTCTCTGTCTTATGCCTGTGCCACCACTATCCTCGCTTCTGTCAATGTCCCAGCCGGCCCTGCTGAGACAGCCGATGTAACTTGCTATGGATGAAAGCGTCAACAATGCGCCAAAGTCTTGGGTATACTTTTCTGGAATATTGGTTGGCACAGAAAGAATAACCTAAACACAATAAAAAAGCATTCTCCAAATAAAAAATGTTTGTATTGTTAGCTCGGTGCTGCCAGAATTGCCAAAGTCATTAACTATCCACGCTAATGATCCACTTACCTCTGAAAGCCTCTTATCCTTTTGTAGCCGAGAGCCGAGAACCTCTACGACCACGCCAGCAGAGGTAATTGCGCCATGGCGCACTGCCAGAAATGGCGAGGTTGTGCTCGCAACAATACTAGGAAGTAGGTCGGATATGACATAGTCCGGTGCCAGTGGTGCCAACCCACGCAAAGCTCTTGCTGCTAGCTCACGCGTCTTTAAATCCCAGTGGTATATGGTGACGGTGCAAAGATGGCGCAACAGCGGTTTCTGGTACTCTGGAAACCTATCCAGCAAAAAAAGAAAGAAAAAAGGTCCCACCACCTCACGCCCACACGGCATTATATAATTAGCACAGCTTGGCAACCAGAACAAACAGATGCACCCACTCCTTTTTAGCTTGTGGTTGTGCAGTGCAGAAATTAACAAACACCAGCACACAAGATACAGCATCATCACGAATACTTACTCTGCAATATTTCGGCTTGCAGCCGTGAATGCTTCGCGCATACTGCCAACAGAGAAAAAATCTGCTAGCTGGAGCACAGAGATACCATGTGGAAACAGGCTCTAAAGAAGCACAGGTGCAAACGGAATAAAAAATAGTGCTGTGTAGCAGATAATTACATCAGTACGGGTAAAATCGCAATACCAGCTTTTGTGTGTACTTGAAACTTTTTTGTTTTGTTTATCTCTTGTATAATGCGTTTACTCCAAATGCTACTTACATGGCGTCCAACATGCTCCTGGTATGCAGCACTGGCAGCGCGACGGATGTTGGGTTCGCGGTCAAATACAGCAACGGATACAAGAGCAGTTGCCATATCCGTGCTCATGTCGGCAAATACTGCTTTGCACAACGGATTGGTAATGCGAGCAAACGACCACATTACATAACATGCGGCATCACGAACATTGGACCCAACAGAATAGTTGCCCCTTTGTATCTCATATGTCAGGCCCTACAATTGTCAGGTAACAGAATAAGAGCAAGAAATAAGGGCGCATTGATGCTCCTTTTTAGGTATATGTGTACACAGTGACCATTCATTTGCAGACATGCCATCTCTACAATGTTGCATGTCAGCAAACGGAGGCAACAGCGGCAACAACAAGAGAGGGGGAATAAAGAAGCGATGGCACGCTCTCACTCTAGGACATGACTAGTTTCAAACAAAAAAAAACAAGCCATGCTTTAATTGACCACCACCCACACTCCACTTACCCGCACTATCCACGGAATTGCCTCGCGCAACATTTGAGCAGGCAGCAGACTTCTTCTTGAAAGCTCCGCAAGGGACATTAGTGCCCCATGCCACGAGAACTCAGAAGTCATCGAAACATCAACTTTCCCGTCAGCGCCTTCTAACGTTTGTTCGCCGAGAATTGAAACAACCGCGCTCACAATCTCCTGTGCAAGCACCCGCGGAAGCCTCTCCGCAATGCGCGCAATCCCCTTTGCGGCTGACCATCTGACTATGGTGTCCTATATGTGCTGACATTGAACCAAAGAACACAATAGACCAACATTCACAAAACAGAATATAAAAATAAGATCATTTGGTAGCACATTCCTAGTTTGGGTATTTGTGCAAGCAAGGAATTGCTTCCCTACCCCAAAAAATAACAAACAAACAAGCGAGCATGAGCAAGAACAAAACCATATGGAATAATTGACAATTGAAACGAGAAAAAAGAACACCGCAATTTTGATTGTTGAAACTTGCCTTGTCATGGAGCTTTTGTAGAAGAATACCAACAAACTCTTCCACATTATCGGACAGCTCTACATCTTCTTCTTCTTGATCCACAGATTCGGCTAGAACATTATCGTCAAGATGGCTTCTATCGGAAATATCTCTTGTCGCATTACCGTCTGTAGTAATCCCAAGATTATCGCGCAAAGACGTTCTGTTGTATGCAAATGTGGGTGGTTTTGGCGGGAGAAAGAGTAATGCCATCCGCTGTGCGGTCTTACATATCAGCTTACGCGTAACAGAGTGCTGTTCAAATGCACCAGACTGGAAAATAGTCAGAAGCCGCTCCAATTGACCGTTCAATGCAAGTGATGAATCCATATCTGAAAACAGATGACAAAGAACACGGAGCG
Organism: Coemansia sp. RSA 1200; assembly: GCA_027578915.1. Lineage (NCBI taxonomy): Eukaryota > Fungi > Kickxellomycota > Kickxellomycetes > Kickxellales > Kickxellaceae > Coemansia > Coemansia sp. RSA 1200. The sequence continues at coordinate 263,925 of JANBTT010000008.1, forward strand.
CACCATTGATACGAAGCACGGAGCTGATTCCAAGGGCCTTCGTATCCTTACCGCCATAACCACCATTATCACCATTGGTACTCTCCATTGTTGTCAGGCCCGACGATTCACTGATCTCCTGTATAGCCCAGGAAATAAACTCTGGCTGTTCCTTTTCCAAAGTATCACGGCGCGAAAGCAAGCGGGCAAGCATGACTGCGGAGCCTTCCATCTCGCAGCCGGATTTGTTTAAATGCAGCTTCCCAAGCTCAGTCCATCTGGCAATTAGAGTAGACGCAGATGCGTTGATCCGGTCAGAACTGTTGACAGTCGACAGGTTCAGTGGCGGAAGATTCGACAGACCGCTATCGATCGAATCCATGTCAAACGGAACCATTGCCAGGAGCGAAAGCCAAATCAGTAGAGTGTATTTCGTTGTCCAGCTGGGCTCACCAGCATCAACGGATGAATGCAGCCAGAGCATTGCAAACACCGGCTCGACATCAGCTACGCTATGGGGAAAGAAGCGCAGCACTACCTTATACCCACGGACCTTGCAGATAGTGTAGGTCAGATCAAACAGACAGTTCATCCTGGACATGCTGATTCTCGAAGAACCCGATGCTGTTGTTTCTGCTATAGAGCTGCCATAAAGTGCATACACGTACTCCTGAATAGTACTCATCAGCTTGTCAACAATGCGCTCTAGATGCGGATCAAGGCAGTTTGGTTGCTCCTGATAGACTTCAAGTATACTGGTTGCCTTGCGTACCAGCTGTGCCTCCTCTTCGGAAGATCCATCCTCTGACCACGTCTCCTTGTTTCCAGCCATAGTGGTGATCATGTCGAGCTGGCCAAAGAACTCTTCGTGCTCACGGAAAAACATTGGCACGCTGCCAACATCGTCTGCTTCAAATGCGTCCTGGTCGTGGCTGTTCATTATAACACGAATGAGAGAAATAGGACTGCAAATTACTATTGGAAATACAAAAAAAACTAGCACTCGATGGAAACAAGAAAGCAAGCTAAGGGAATAAAGGGATGACTCGTTATTTCATGTGTTGCGCCCGCAAACAACGGGAAAAAAAACCTAATCCAAGGTTAATGTAATGGCAAAAACAAAAAGCGTTCAAATATAACACAATGATTTTTGGGTTATTCTTGAAAAAAGCGATCTCTACTGGAGAGACTTTACAATGCCCTTCAACACGGCGACGAGACCAACAGCACCGGCATCGGCCGAGCGCTCCTTCTGCTGCACATAGACGGCACGTCCGCGCTTGGGCTGCATATCGGCAGTAGCAGCAGCGCCCTTGCTGGCAGCATCCAAAGCAGCACTCAGATCGCCGGTCTCGGCCAGGATCTGTGCAAACGGATGGAGTGCGTCAATAAGAGTGCGGTGGCCTGGGCGTGCCGTCGTGTACTGGTATAGCGTGTCCAGCGCCCCGAGCATGGCCTTGCCCCAAAGCTTGGGCGTCAGCGAGCTGTTGTCGTTGGCGTTGAGATGGCTCAGCTGCTGAGCAAGACCATCGAGGAACAGGCAGTAGATGATGCCCGATGTTCCGCCCATTGCATCCTCGACAATAGAAGAGATGCTAGCCAGTGCTGCAGGCGGGTCGTTCAGCGGCAGCTGGGTGTTCTGGGCTGCTTCACGGATGGCTGTGGCTCCCGAGAGCAGAACCTGGCCGCAGTCACCATCGCCCATGAGCTGGTCGAGATGCGTGACCTGGGACTCGACATCAACCACATTGCCGTATGCCTCGGAGATAGCCTTCTCCCAAGCAGGATCGCCTTCAGGCTTGATCTGGATCACCGGTCCCTTGGCACACTCATCAGTGCTGCCGGCATCTGCAACTACGGACTTGTTTATCCATCCTGGACAGTATGCCGGCTGGTCAATAAGCGCCAGAAGGCTGTTGCGCTCGGATTCGTCCTCAGGCAGTACCAGCAGCGAGATGCTTACGCCAGGCATGGCCAGACCGGTCATGTAGGTGCCGGTGAAGGTGCGATCCAGAGCAAATCCACGTGCTTGAACAGCCTCCGCAGCAAGCTTCGTTACCAGACCCATCTCCAGGCTGGATGTAGCGCCCAGGTTGTTAACCATGAGAAGCACACGCCCGGTGCCACTGCAAACGCCTTTGAACTGGGCGCTGTTGACAATGTGGTCAACGAGCGAGGGGATAAGCACGTTTGCTGGCTGGAGCTCCTTTGTCTCGAAGCCAGGCTCATTGTGGATGCCCATGCCGATTTCAACTTCGTTATCTTGGAGAGAGCGTGGCAGTCCCGTTCCAGGCACCGATGCGGCGTTCAAAGCGCATCCAATGGTGAATGTGTGCGAAATGACGTATTCTGCGTTGGCCTTGACCTGCTCAAGGCTGCCACCGCCTGCAGCGCATGCACCAGCCGCCTTGTAGACAAGCACGGTTCCAGCTAATCCGCGCCGCCCAACACCGCCCTCATCGTCATCGTTGGGGTTGACAACGCCAACATCGTCATCCACAACGACCGTCGCGACCTTGGGAAGCGGCTTGCCGTGGTTGACACGCTCCGACTTGAAGCGCTCAACTGCGCGCCCAAAGTTCAGCACATCGCCTGTGTAGTTCTTGATAACCACCAGCGTGCCGTGCTCTTCGGAGTAGACACGCCGCAGACACGACAGAACCTGCGAGGATGTTGGCGATGCGAAGACATGGCCCGAAACTGCTGATGTCAGCATTCCGTGTCCGACAAATCCAGCATGCGCCGGCTCGTGTCCGCTGCCGCCACCGCAGAATAGCGTTGCTTGTTTCTTGCGCAGGTTTGCGAGATCCTTGACAAAGATCACCTTCTGCTGCTCGTCGAAGGAGAGGTGGGGGTTTGCCAGCGTCAGCCCATGAAGGCTGTCCCTGACCAGAGTCTTTGGATCCGTAACAAAGTGCTTTCCGCCGGTCATCGTTGAAAGATTACAATAATAGTAGTAAGTAGAAGCTTTTAGAATGAATATCGACTGAAAAAAGAAAAAAGAATCTCTGGTGAAAGAAAATAAACCCTATAAATATAGTGTCGTAAAAAGTAGAAAAGGGCGGATGTGGGGTGGAAAATGGTGATGTGTTTGCCTCTTTTTTTGTGGGATTTGACTACAGGATGATGCCGTTTGCTTTTATACATCGCTCGGCTAGATCTTTTTCCTGGAATGTGCGTGGTAAATTATCATCACTTTCTTTTATACTGCAAATGTTGCTTTTTGAAAAACGCGGAAAGGATCTTTTCTGTATTTTTACAACGAATAGAACATGCTTACAAGACAATACGCCGGAACAGCGTAAGCAATCTTACTACTGGGCTCGGCCTATTTCCACCATTTCCACCCTATTCCTGTTTGTTCTGTTCTAAACGAAACGTCCTCTTGCCAAATTAGTCTGTATTCTATTCGCCAAATTTTAATGGAGGCAGCGCAATCGCTTTTACCATGCTCACGCTTCTCACGCGCCCCATATCGATGGCAATCATATTTCCTTTGCAATATGGAGGATTTTCTCAATTCTACAGACTTATCTTTCTCAGGCTTTATTTCCGCATTCGATCTCTCTGCCTACCACAAGCTTGATGAATGGAATGGCCATTGCACATGCGGGTGGTCACTCGTACAGGCCGGCACACGACGTGCATTGGCCAGAACAAGAAAGCAACAGCAATATTTGGATAGAACAATTCTTATGCCTGTTTTCAATTCTGCTGATCCAACCCGGCTTCTTTTGGATCTCTGAATCAGCATAACAGAATTAAGCAAAAAAAAGCAAAAGATGATAAGGAAAGCGATTCATACAGCTCGTTTCCTGCTACAGTCTACCATAGCGCATAGTGCTTCAGCCACTGCGATATACACGGGTATGAGCAGACGCATTGGGGACAAGCGCATAGGCAAGTTTTGGAAACACTCGCTTAACATTTGGTATGAGTTGGATGGTAAAGCAGTGGTTTCAGAGGACACAGCTTCAGTATCGGTACTGGCGCACCTCCCACTCAAACATCCTCGAGTGTGCTCCGAGTTCACCGTTTCTTACCAAACAGAACGTGAAATGCGACGACAAGGGATCAGAAATCTCTCTGACTTGGTCATGCCCACAGCAGACGCCGAGTGTAGAGCTACAGAATTCTGTGCTCCATACAAAGTTAAAAAGGCGTTAGAGCGTGGGCATATCACCTTCACTCCAGCTACATTGGCATGCCTAGCTGAAGCTAGCGACGTTGATCTGACAGATGACATGCATGTGAGAAATACTCTCCGTATGGCAGGTGTACCTCTCCACGATTACAAACCTAGCATAGGTC